>CANTUR010001727.1:27500-30000 GCA_947683625.1 Mallotus nudiflorus | reverse complement strand
ATCACTTGTTCGGATTCTACATATTGATTGTTTTGAACTAAAAGGAAACTTTTTGGTGGAATAGTCGCGTTATGTATAATATCGTGACTCTCAATAGTTACATACAAGTCTATATAACATAGAAAAGCAGGATGCCCATGGCGTGTACGTATGGGATGAACCAAACCCTCATTAAATTTGATTTTTCCATTAAAGGGGGCTCGTACATATTCTGCAGTACCCCCTGTGAATACTCCGCCAGTATGAAACGTTCTTAATGTTAGTTGAGTACCCGGCTCTCCAATGGATTGACCTGCAATAATACCTACGGCTTCCCCCAATTCCACTAGATCGCCATGAGTAGGACTCCGACCATAACATAATCGGCAGATCCAAGACGTACTCCTACAAGTAAAGGGAGTTCGAATAGATATTGTTTGTGTTCGAAAGGTTATGAATCGATTGGCAAGTCCAATCCCAATATCTTGATTTCGAATGGCAATGCAGCGTAGACCCATATATATATTGTCTGCTAATACACGACCAATTAATGTTTGAATAAAAATTCTTTCCGACATCATCCCATTTCGAGGACTCGCAGAGATCCCTCGGGTGGTGCCACAATCTGTTCTACGTACAACAATGTGTTGAACTACTTCAACAAGTCTACGCGTAAGATATCCAGCATCTGATGTTCGTACAGCAGTATCGACAACCCCTTTTCGGGCTCCGTAGCAAGAAATGATATATTCTGTTAAAGATAGTCCTTCGCGTAAATTGCTTTGAATAGGTAAATCAATCATTTGTCCTTGCGGATCCGACATTAATCCTCTCATCCCTAATAATTGGTGTACTTGAGATGCATTTCCCCTAGCTCCTGAAAAAGACATTATATGGACTGGATTAAAGGGGTCCGTCATCCTAAAATTTAGATTCATTTCTTGTCGCAAATATTCACTTGTAGCATACCATATCTCAATAGATTGGCGTAATTTTTCTATCGCATGTACATTTCCATAATGATAGTGTTTTTCCAAAATCAAACTTTGTTGTTCAGCATCTTGGACTAGCCATCCCTTAGAAGGTATTGTTAAAAGATCATCAATGCCTAATGAAATGGATGTAGCAGTGGCTTGCTGGAAACCCAGAGTCTTTACTTGATCCAGGATGTGTGATGTATATGCCATTCCAAAATGATCTATTAATCTGCTAATAAGTCGTTTACTGACAGTTCCATCTATCACTTTATTGTGAAAGACCAGATTGGCCCGTTCGGCCATAAGTACCTCCATATTCCGCTGAGTAGAGTTCGACAATGGATTTGAGTCAATGATTGGAAACTTCCTTTTCTCGATCTTTATTTGTATAGAAATTCAGGAACTATGGTCCTATCTGAACCGAAGAGGTCGGAATTCATGCCGGTGTCATAGAATTACTTCGCTTAGATCCCTATGATTAGATACCATCTGAGCCGGCTTGGCAAAACCCTTGTATAGCTTCTTCGATTTCTCGATAAAGAGAAATATGACCAACAGTAGTTCGAATGTATATACAAAGAATTTCTTTGTTTATATTTCTTACTATTAGATAGTGCTCATAAATCTCATGATAGGTACCCAAAGATTCATAGTGAACTTCGACGGGAGCTTCTCTTGAAGCAATAGCGCATTGATCTAGTTGCCACCGGAGCCACAAAGGACTATCTAAATTGATTCTTTTCTGCCGATAAGCGCCAATTGCATCATAGGAATTCGAAAAAAAGGATTCTTTCATATATTGATCGTTATTATCGTCAATTCTTTCATTTTTATAATTTCTGTGATTACATGGATTATACCTATTTGCACAAATACCCCGGCGATTCCCGCTTGTTAATACATAGAGCCCAATAAGCATATCTTGAGTTGGTACGGAAACGGGATCTCCAATAGCTGGAGATAAGAGATTCATATGAGAAAACATAAGTAAACGAGCCTCCGCTTGAGCCTCCAACGATAAAGGTACATGAACAGCCATTTGATCCCCATCAAAGTCTGCATTGAACCCCTTACAAACTAATGGATGTAAACAAATAGCGCGGCCTTCCACTAAAATGGGTTGAAATGCCTGTATGCCTAATCTATGCAAAGTCGGCGCTCTATTCAGTAATACCGGATGCCCCTGCATAACTTCCTGAAGTATTTCCCATACAATTGGCTCTTTTTCCCGAATTTTACTCTTAGCAACTCCTATGTTCGAAGCAAGATGTTGTCTAATTAGACCACGAATTACAAATATTTGGAAAAGTTCTATTGCTATTTCGCGAGGCAATCCACATCGATGTAATGAAAGTGAGGGGCCTACGACAATGACAGAACGCCCTGAATAATCAACCCGTTTGCCAAGCATAGTCTCACGAAATCTTCCTTCTTTGCCTTCAATTACATCCGAAAACGACTTGTAAACCTTATTATGACTGTCTCTCATTGGTTGTCCGCGGATTCCATTATCAAGAAGCGTATCCACGGCTTCTTGTACCAAT
>CANTUR010001727.1:10000-22500 GCA_947683625.1 Mallotus nudiflorus | reverse complement strand
ATCCAGGTATTGTAGACATTCCCTCATCTCCATCCCCGAGCATTTTGAATTTCCCGTTTATTAAAAATAAAAAAATCCCATTATTGGATTGTTCTTCATTCAAATTACAAATTATATGGATCGATCTAGCAATGATGGAATTTATATTCTGTTTACAGAATCACATAAAATTTTATCTAACTCCATAGATATGGAATGTATGAAATACGTATGAACGGAGGAATGAATAAAGAGAAATTTATACTCAAATTAGAATTTGCAACAGATATAACCGGAAAGGAATTGAGAAATTCCACTTACCTTAGACTTAGGAAATTTTTTATAGAATAGCAAAACAAAAAGTGATTCAATTTCTACCATTATTATGATATTACATATTCCAAAGAAGGCTTATTAAACAAACATATGCGACATAACTATAGCTATCTCATAACTATAGCTATCTATATATATGTCTCTCCTTTTATTTTACTGCAGTTCTATTTTGGACAGTGCATGTCATGCTCTATGAAAATTTCTATTTCATTTTTATTGAATAGAAATTTTCCTATAGGAATCATAGACAGATAAGATAGATATCCGTGTAAAAATTTATGTTCTAGGGTTTACATATACTCATAATTGTTGTTATAATTTAAACTGAGAAGAATTTTTTTTTATTGAAAAGAATCAATACGAATTGGTTATGTATCAATTTTGATTTTCTTATATCATTAGGATTAGAGAAATACAATTTTAGATTCAAATCCAAGAATCGTTCATGAATTCACAGTTTATGGTTCCAATTTTTCTTGAGTTTGTAACTGAAAATTGACTTTTCATTTCAATAGATAATAGAAAATTTTAGATAGTGTGTGTTTTGAGATACTATACAAAATGAATTGAAAAGATAGATCCAGAAAAAAGAAGGATTTTTTTTTAGGAATTTAGAAAAGAAATAAAGGGGGTTAATAAAAATGGAATTCAAAATGCAAGTACAAAAAAAAAATAAAGAAACTTTCCCCTCTAAAATAAAACTAAAAATAAAAAAAGGCAATAAAATGGCAATATAAAAAAAGGGTGGGAATAGTTTCGTCTATTTTGTGTTGCCTTGGCGGCATGGCCGAGTGGTAAGGCGGGGGACTGCAAATCCTTTTTCCCCAGTTCAAATCCGGGTGTCGCCTGATCAACAAAAGACGCAAAATATCTTATTCCTTTTTCTTTTGCTGATATAACTTATCGAATTTGCTCCCAACAGAAGCACGCGGAGGAAAGGGCTTCTTGATACTTCCAAGGGGACCGCTGGCTTTTTTGTTTGTACTCAAATTTGTACTAAAAATTTATCGATTCTACTAGCAATCTCATAAGAATAAGATAAGAACTTCGTTGAATTAATTGGATTTTTTGGATTTTTTTCATCAATATATTGAACAGAATCTTTTTTTTTTGACTCTGTGTCAACAATTCTACTATTATTAGTGAACAATAATGGAAAAATTCCTTCATATTCATAGAGGACATAATTCGCATGGATATAGTAAGTCTCGCTTGGGCTGCTTTAATGGTAGTCTTTACATTTTCCCTTTCACTCGTAATATGGGGAAGAAATGGACTTTAGGGGTATTACTAATTGAGTTTGAGAAATCAAACTCTATCGATTGTTTTATAGACCGTTCTGCAAAGATTTTTGAATTTATTAATTCAAAATATCTTCATATCTTCATTTCCAAATTATATTGGATTCGAGTAAAGTAATCTATTCTATGAATAATACCTTTTTCATTGATTTTATTCTTTCGGTAGATGGTGGGATTCATATTGAAAATAATCGGAAATCTAGGAATTAGAGCCCAAAAAGTAAGAGTAAGAACTGCCTTTCAACTATTTCATATTAATATTAATTGGAATCAACACAAATCAAATAGATGAAGAAATAGAATTGGGACGTTATGTACGTTACATACAAATAATTGATATCTAGACATATGAATATGAGGATGATATTATAGATTAATCTATATCTATATTAAATTAAGCCTATATCTTTCTCTATATCTTTCTATAGTACAACTGGATACACTGTATACACCAGAATAAAACAAAAAAAAAATGGATAGTATGATAGAAAGAAATATTTTTCTTTCTATCATACTATCGGATCTCATAGAATACTGCTAATTCTAGTCCGCTCATTTCATCCATTTCATCTAAGATTCAAACAAAATAGGAATCCTTTTCATTTTTTTCTTCAATCATTGATATTGATAAGAACTAAGAAGGCAAAGAAGTCAAGTTTCATTCAAATTAATCGCTTTTACTAACAGTTTTTACGTAAATTATAAGTAAAAAAGCAGTAGGAACTAGAATGAACAGGGCAGTAGCAATAAACGCAAGAATATTTACTTCCATAATCTCATCGTTTCGTTTTTCTTTACTTCGTAATAACTCGGGATTTAATCCCATAGAGATAATAAATCTTTCGCATCCCAAATTCAATGGGATGAATTCCATCTCGATGATATCGAGTCTGATCAATATTATGAATAACAATATCTGAGTTATCAAATCGATTCATCGTCGAGAATTGAATAGTATAACATAGAAAGATCGTTTATCCATACGGAATTCAAAAATTGCTTGAATTCTTGATTCAATTGATAATTTTTTTCCATTACTTTTTTTTATTTGATCTTTATTTTATCTTCTTTCCTTGTTATTTATTTTATCTTCTTTCCTTGTTAATGGAATGCATAGAATACATTAAACAAAACTTCGGTGCACAATTTGAATGAGATAGATTGTTTCAAATTTGAGTTTGTAATTGAGATTCCATAAAAATAAAATCGGAGCCAAAAAAAGATACTTTTCAGATTCAAAGGATTCTACCAAAGTAATTCAATTTATTTTGTATCGTAATACAAATAAATAAAAATTCCATTTGTGTATGCGTTACCGGAAAAGATATGGCATTCAATTCGATTTCATTATACGGGTCGGGAGTAATCAAAAATTCCAAGTATCTTTTGGAATCTTGAATATAACGCTACCAATACCAATAATTGTACTAATCTACATATGTCTCTATCAATCAGAATCAGTACTAGTTGAAAAAAAAATGAAAATTCCCATATTTGTATTTACTTTGATGAGAAATGTAAAACGAAAATAAAATAAATAAGAAGGATCCCCTTGGGAATGAAATTATGCTATAAAATTATGTTATTTGTCCCCCTTTCGCAGAAAAGGGAAAAATGAATTAATGTATTTTTTATTATATTATTGGATTTGAATCCGTCGGGACTGACGGGGCTCGAACCCGCAGCTTCCGCCTTGACAGGGCGGTGCTCTGACCAATTGAACTACAATCCCGGGGAAATGCAATAAAGTGTACAGCATATATATTCTTATGATTTCATTCAAATCCCTTCTATTTAGATTTTACTATTATTTAGATTGGAATCACCGCGTTGTATATAACAGAAACGGGAGTGGTATATTGATATCCACATGGATATGCACCTTAGTGATAAGTGATAAAAGGGACGGGGATTACTAGTCATTTTTTCGTTATTTCAAATCAACGCCGATTGATAATAAAAAAATCTTTCAATGAAAAAAGGAAAAAAGACTTTGTTTTTCTTTACATTACTCCTTTTCTTAGACTTTATACTTACAAATCCTGATCTGAATCTAGATCATTAGCAAGATCAGAATTTGCGAGAACATTTGACTTTTTTTCTGTATCGGGCATTTCGAGAGAACAAAGGAGTTCTATCATTTCATGGCGGATCAGTGAATTATTGGGCCGAGCTGGATTTGAACCAGCGTAGACATATTGCCAACGAATTTACAGTCCGTCCCCATTAACCGCTCGGGCATCGACCCAGGAAGAAGGAATTCCATACTTATTAAGACAACTTCCTTTCGTAATACCCTACCCCCAGGGGAAGTCGAATCCCCGCTGCCTCCTTGAAAGAGAGATGTCCTGAACCACTAGACGATGGGGGCGCATTTGCTCGACTGCCAGCATACTATGTTCATAGTATGAACAGTTTTTTGAAATTGTCAATATAACGAAATGATATGACTAAATTCGAAGAATCTTTCCACCTTTCTAATTTAACAAATAATAAATTAATAAATCGGGGAAGAGGGATAGGCATCAACAAGTTATCCAATTTGATTTTAATTTGGTTCAGGTGATAAATAGAATCTTTTCATCAGCGATTCGATAAAATATCTTGGATCTATGTTGAATTGCTAAATACATGTATCAATCAAATGAATTTCGGCAGCGAATTCAATTAGGGTTGGCCTTGATAAATTCAATATCAATATGATAAATTCAATATCAATAAACCATTTGTTTACCTATATTCACGAATTTAGCCTATACTCACTAGGTAAATCAAATCTCTCGCTTATAAATGAACTAGAATGAATCTACTCCTTATACTTAGTAAAGTATACTTATTTACTTAGTAAAGTATACTTATTCTAATTTATATTAGTTTATATTAGAATTTATGAATTTAGAATAATAATATTCTATTTTAGAAAATAATATTTTTTTTTTTTTATAATTTCTAATTAAAAAATTTTTGATATTCTATTGAAATTGAAAATTTCAATATTATATTATTATATTATTGATATATTATTATATTATTGAATATTGAAATAATATATTAACTATTATTATATATTTATATTATATAATTATATATTTATTATATTTAAATTATATATTTATTATATTTATATTATTATATTTATAATTATATTATTATATTTATAATTATAATTATATATTAATTATATATTTATTATAATTAATTATATATTTATTATATTTATTATATATTTTTATTATATTTATTATATATTTATTAATTATAATTATTAATATTATTATATTTATATTAATTTTAATTAATTATTTAATTATATATTTATTTGAATTAATTATTTAATTCTATATTTATTTGAATTATATATTTATTATTATTTATTTTATTATTATTTATATATAATATATAAATAATATAAAAATAGATTTATAGATTGACTTTCTTTATTTATTTTTTTTTATAGATTGACTTTCTTTATTTATTTTTTATTTTCTATAGATTTTCTATAGATTGGATTTCTAATCTATTTCTATAGATCTATCTTATCCGCATAGTAACTCATTCAGGAATTTAATCAAATATCAAATTATCAAATGGGCCCTTTTAACTCAGTGGTAGAGTAACGCCATGGTAAGGCGTAAGTCATCGGTTCAAATCCGATAAGGGGCTTTGGCCTTTTTTCTTTTTTTTTTTATTAAAATAAATAAAAAAAAAAAGAAAAAAACCAGCGGTAATATTCCTATTTGATAATATTTCTATTTGAAGAGGGGATAGAAATATTGTTGATATTTGTCATAAAAAAGTAAGAAACTCTAGAATTTTAATTAATTCTAAAATACAAATTCGAAATGTTAAAATAAAAAAATTAACATTATACATTACAATGATTTATACCATATCAATACTCTAATAAATTAATATTCTAATAAAATAGAATATAATGATATTAATATTATTATATAAATAATAATATAAATATATTATTATATAAATAATAATATAAATATAATAATATAAATAATATATAATAATATAAATAATATATAATAATATAAATAATATAATTAAATATTAATAAATATTAATTAATTAAATAATATTCAAAATATTAATAATATTAAATAATATAATTAAATATATAAATTATATATATAAATATATATAAATAATATAATATAATTGAAATTAAATAATATAATATAATTAAAATTAAATAATAATATTAAATAAAATTCAATAATAATATTAAATAATATAATTAAATATATAAATTATATATATAATATATAAATTATATATATAAATATAAATATAAATATATAAATTATATATATATAAATATATAATATAAATATATAAAATATAAATATTAAATATATAAAATATAAATATATAAATTATATATATATAAATATATATAAATAATATAATATAATTAAAATGAAAACAATTAAATATTAATTAATAATTAATTAATAATTTAATAATTAATTAATAATTAAATAATAATTTAATAATTAAATAATATATAAATATATAAATTATATATATATAAATATTTATATATATATAAATATATATAAATATAATAATATTAATATAATATAATTAAATAATAATATTAATAATAATAATATTAATATAATATAATTAAAATGAAAAAATGAAAACAATTAAATATTAATTAATAATTAAAAATAATTAAATATTAATTAATAATTAAATAAAATAATAGTTAATATTATAAATAATATAAATAAAATAATAGTTAATATTATAATATAAATAATAGTTAATATTATAATATAAATAATATAATGATTTTTGCTAACTAAAATATTTAGTATATCTTAAAATATTAGTATATTTTTAGAAAATATTAGTATATTTTTAGAAAATATTAGTATATTTATAAAATTATATTAGTATATTTATAAAATTATAGTAATTATAGTATAGTCTATTTTGATTAGACTCTATTTTATTTATTTAGAAAATATTATATATAGAATATATTCGAAAATAGAATTATAAAGTTATAAAATTAATATAATTATAAAATTATAAAGTAGAACATTTGTTTATTATATTAATATGAATAATGAGAAATTGGCTCTTAAATCACCAAATTCTCTTATTTTACTTTATTCCAATCAAATCAATTGTAAAGATTAGATTAGAAATAGAAATCAATAAAAGAAAAAGTAAGTGGACCTAACCTATTCCATCATGACTATATCTACTATTCTGATAGTAAAATTGGATTTGGATATAGATGAAATTGAAACAGTAGCTCTGCTTTTTCTTTCATTTTCCTATTTCTTTTTCTTTGGACTCCGAAAAAAAATCTGTCGATATTTCTGATTAAATCTTCTTGCTCCTAGTTATTTTATAGGAATAAATAACTATTCCCCTCCTGCATAAAAAAGTTTATTCGAAGTCATAACATAAGACATAGAAGATACTTTTAACTATCTTTCTTTGATTCCAGAACACAAGATCTATTTATATTGCTATTTATACATATAAGATTGATATATAATAAGATTGATATATTCGCGGCTTCCTGTACCAAATATTCTCATATCGATAAATACAATATTTTTTTATTCCGACAATGTAATGTAGAATATAGGGGTGAGAAAAATATTTTCATTTTAAAATCCTTTCATTTGCATTTAAAGTTGTCTATTTATTTAATATTAATATTGTATTGAATTGAAAATTGAATAATAAGAAAATAATAAGAAAATTCATTCTCTTTCTTATTTTCTGACAGATATTAAGTAGAAAAAATAGTCGAAGTATCTTTCTTGCAAAGAAATATAAGAAAGCTGGTGAGAAAGAATAAAGTATAAAATAATAAAATATAGGATACTGTAGCAGTTTAATGCACATAGAAATTAAAAGAATACGTAAAAATATAGATTTTTAGAAATCTCATGAACAAGATCCAAGAATAAGATTAGTTTTATAGAATGAGAGAAATAAATCTGAGGATCTGCTCGTAAGTAGAGGGAGATGACTTGACTTGTTCCTTGACCAGTTCTTTTAATAAAATTCATCTATCTAATTGATTGGATGAGTCATAAAAAAATTTATGGTTCATATGGTTATTAAGACTATAAAAAGGAATAACTGAATTGAATTCATGAATTTACCTAAGTCAGGTTATGGACCGATAAAGAATTTTTTTCTTCGAAACCCATTAGAAATTAAAAAGGGCATTGTACGAGAAATCAAATCATACAGAAATGATATAAATAATAGAAGCGCCAAAGGCCCTGAAAATGCTATGAGGTGTTCGGAAATGGTTGAAGTAGTTGAATAGGAGGATCACTATGACTATAGCCCTTGGTAAATTTACCAAAGACGAAAATGATTTATTTGATATTATGGATGACTGGTTACGGAGAGACCGTTTCGTTTTTGTGGGTTGGTCGGGTCTATTACTCTTTCCTTGTGCCTATTTCGCCTTAGGGGGTTGGTTCACAGGTACAACCTTTGTAACCTCATGGTATACCCATGGGTTGGCTAGCTCTTATTTGGAAGGTTGCAACTTCTTAACCGCCGCAGTTTCTACTCCTGCTAATAGTTTAGCACATTCTTTGTTATTACTATGGGGTCCTGAAGCACAAGGAGATTTTACTCGTTGGTGTCAATTAGGTGGTTTGTGGACTTTTGTTGCTCTCCACGGCGCTTTCGGGCTAATAGGTTTTATGTTACGTCAATTTGAACTTGCTCGATCTGTGCAATTGCGACCTTATAATGCAATCGCATTCTCTGGTCCAATTGCTGTTTTTGTTTCTGTATTCCTGATTTATCCACTAGGTCAGTCTGGTTGGTTTTTTGCGCCCAGTTTTGGTGTAGCAGCTATATTTCGATTCATCCTATTTTTCCAAGGGTTTCATAACTGGACGTTGAACCCATTTCATATGATGGGAGTTGCCGGCGTATTGGGCGCTGCTCTGCTATGCGCTATTCATGGTGCTACTGTAGAAAATACTTTATTTGAAGACGGTGATGGTGCAAATACATTCCGTGCTTTTAACCCAACTCAAGCTGAAGAAACTTATTCAATGGTCACCGCTAACCGCTTTTGGTCTCAAATCTTTGGGGTTGCTTTTTCCAATAAACGTTGGTTACATTTCTTTATGTTATTTGTACCCGTAACCGGTTTATGGATGAGCGCTCTTGGAGTAGTCGGTCTGGCTCTGAATCTACGTGCCTATGACTTCGTTTCTCAGGAAATCCGTGCAGCAGAAGATCCTGAATTTGAGACTTTCTACACTAAAAATATTCTCTTAAACGAGGGTATTCGGGCTTGGATGGCGGCTCAAGATCAGCCTCATGAAAACCTTATATTCCCTGAGGAGGTTCTACCACGTGGAAACGCTCTTTAATGGAACTTTATCTTTAGCCGGTCGCGACCAAGAAACCACCGGTTTCGCTTGGTGGGCCGGGAATGCCCGACTTATCAATTTATCCGGTAAACTACTGGGAGCTCATGTAGCCCATGCTGGATTAATCGTATTCTGGGCCGGAGCAATGAACCTATTTGAAGTGTCTCATTTCGTACCGGAGAAGCCAATGTATGAACAAGGATTAATTTTACTTCCCCACCTAGCTACTCTAGGTTGGGGGGTAGGTTCTGGTGGGGAAGTTATAGACACCTTTCCATACTTTGTATCTGGTGTACTTCACTTAATTTCCTCTGCAGTATTGGGATTTGGCGGTATTTATCATGCACTTCTGGGTCCTGAGACTCT
Organism: Mallotus nudiflorus; assembly: GCA_947683625.1. Classification (NCBI taxonomy): domain Eukaryota; kingdom Viridiplantae; phylum Streptophyta; class Magnoliopsida; order Malpighiales; family Euphorbiaceae; genus Mallotus; species Mallotus nudiflorus. The sequence continues at coordinate 13,121 of CANTUR010001727.1, read as the reverse complement.
TGAAGAATCTTTTCCATTTTTTGGTTATGTATGGAAAGATAGAAATAAAATGACAACAATTTTAGGTATTCACTTAATCTTGCTAGGTATAGGTGCTTTTCTTCTAGTATTCAAGGCTCTTTATTTTGGAGGTGTATATGATACCTGGGCTTCGGGGGGGGGAGATGTAAGAAAAATTACCAACTTAACCCTTAGCCCAAGTGTTATTTTTGGTTATTTACTAAAATCCCCTTTTGGAGGAGAAGGGTGGATTGTTAGTGTGGACGATTTGGAAGATATAATTGGAGGGCATGTATGGTTAGGTTCCATTTGTCTATTAGGTGGAATCTGGCATATCTTAACCAAACCCTTTGCATGGGCTCGCCGTGCACTTGTATGGTCTGGAGAGGCCTACTTGTCTTATAGTTTAGGTGCTTTATCTGTTTTTGGTTTCATTGCTTGTTGCTTTGTCTGGTTCAATAATACCGCTTACCCTAGTGAGTTTTACGGGCCTACTGGACCAGAAGCTTCTCAAGCTCAAGCTTTTACTTTTCTAGTTAGAGATCAGCGCCTTGGGGCTAACGTGGGATCCGCTCAAGGACCTACCGGGTTAGGTAAATATTTAATGCGTTCGCCTACCGGAGAAGTCATTTTTGGAGGCGAAACTATGCGTTTTTGGGATCTGCGTGCTCCTTGGTTAGAACCTCTAAGAGGTCCAAACGGTTTGGACTTGAGTAGGTTGAAAAAAGACATACAACCTTGGCAAGAACGCCGTTCCGCAGAATATATGACCCACGCGCCTTTAGGTTCGTTAAATTCTGTAGGTGGCGTAGCTACCGAGATCAATGCAGTCAACTATGTCTCTCCTAGAAGTTGGTTAGCTACTTCTCATTTTGTTCTAGGGTTCTTCCTGTTCGTAGGTCATTTATGGCACGCAGGAAGGGCTCGTGCAGCTGCAGCAGGATTTGAAAAGGGAATTGATCGTGATTTTGAACCTGTTCTTTCCATGACTCCTCTTAACTAACTGAGACAAGAGATCCAATACTTCAAGTAGGAATCAATTTGATTCTACAATACATATTGATTGGGTGGATTAGATCTAAATGAGTTGAAAAGAAAGAAAAAGGAATACTTTTCAACTCATTTAGATCTAATCTATTTTTTTTTTCTGTCTCGGCTATCCCGCATAGCCGAGCCATTTACATTTATGATACTGGGCCGGTCAAAACCAATAAAGACATAAATCTATTCATCGAGAAAAGGAGAGAGAGGGATTCGAACCCTCGATAGTTCTTTGCAAACTATACCGGTTTTCAAGACCGGAGCTATCAACCACTCGGCCATCTCTCCGAAAGGTAATTTCTATTTTACTATATTGAATTTATTTTTATTCTGGCGAATCGAATAGAACATGGCCATCGGGGTTGATACCATCACTGTACTATAGAAAGAGAAAGATATTAGATGTGAGTCGATAAGTCTATTTTTCCATCTGTAATATATAGATAGATGCAGGATCTAGCATGACCATTTGTGAAGTAAAAAACTACTCTTGCCCTCCTAAAACGGGAAAGAGTAGGCATAAGTCATATAGAATCAATGGATTCATGGCACAATCCCCCCATGATGCATTTTTTACAATTTTTTTTTTGACTGATAGAGGGATCAAATGGTATAGTTCTTTTGTTGGTAGCTTGGAGGATTAGAAACATGACTATTGCTTTCCAATTGGCTGTTTTTGCATTAATTGTTACTTCATCAATCTTACTGATTAGTGTACCCGTTGTTTTTTCTTCTCCTGATGGTTGGTCGAGTAATAAAAATGTTGTATTTTCCGGTACATCATTATGGATTGTATTAGTTTTTCTGGTAGGTATCCTTAATTCTCTCATCTCTTAAACCTAGTTGTTTTAGATAAAAAAATGAAATGAAAATGACCCCTCCCCCGAATTCTTTCGGGTTTCGAAACACATTAAAATTCAATATAAGTCTAAGTTCCCAAAATGCAAAATACAAATAAAGAAAACAAAAAATTATCAAATTTTAGGGAGGGGTCAAACTTTTTTTTTTTGTAATTTGTAAATGGAATTAAATGTAAAATTGAGAAAATTGAGTCTAATATAATTAGAATTAGAATAAAAAAATTATTATAAATGAATCTAGTACAAATAAAAAATGTAATAAAATGAAAATATATCGAATTCTATTTTATATATTTATATAATAATATAATAAATTTTTATATAATAATATTATAATAATATATTTTATATAATAATATAATAAATTTTATATAATTTATCTATAATTATAATAATAATAGAATTATATAAATAGAATTATAATAGAATTATATAAATTATATAATAGATAGATATATAATAGATAGTAGATAGAGATAGAATTTATAATTCTATTATAATTATGATAGAATTTAGAATTCTATTATAATAATTTTAGAATTCTATTCTAATTAGAATATTATTCTAATTAGAATATATATATAATAAAATATAATAATATATAATAAAATAATATATAATCAATAATAATCATATACATATAATCAATAATAATCAATATATAATATAATAATAATTGTCCTGAACTATCGATCATAGCTATTCACAAATATGATCCAGACATTGTGTATCAAGAACGAAAATGCGGATATAGTCGAATGGTAAAATTTCTCTTTGCCGGGGAGAAGACGCGGGTTCGATTCCCGCTATCCGCCCAAGGTAAGGTAAAGTAATTTATTTAATAGGATAAAGGATTCAGTTAATTAGGATAAAACATTCAGTCTAGTTTTCCGTGATAATATAGCGATTCTATCCCCTATCTTCTTTTCCTCCCCCCCGCTCCAAAAGAAAAATAATTAATTAATTACTAGTTAACGGGGGCAGCCCTAATTTTTTTTTACAAAAAAAAATGTTGCGGAGACGGGATTTGAACCCGTGACTTCAAGGTTATGAGCCTTGCGAGCTACCAAGCTGCTCTACCCCGCGTAATGAAGAGAAGAGCTGGAAACTAATCTAATGGACAAACAAAGATTGGATATGCCCCTCTACCATATCTGTACAAATAGAATAGTGCATTTATACAGAATGGTAAAGGGACCCCTCTTCGATCGATGATCATA
>CANTUR010001727.1:0-5000 GCA_947683625.1 Mallotus nudiflorus | reverse complement strand
CAACAATCAAGTCAAGTAATTAGTGAACCTATGAGAGATACTTATAATTAGTTTCTTTCTCTTCTATCTACCATTTATCTTATCTAGTTTCTGTAGTTATTCACTAGAGCAATTATGATCTGGAAGTCGATCCAGGGCAAGTGTTCGGATCTATTATGACATAGCCTCGAGGCGCCCAACGGACCTTTCTGGGCTTTGAATTAACGCAAAAACAATTTTTTGTGCAACCTAACACATTCCTATCTTAATTAAAAGTTTCTAGCCGAGACTATTTTCTATTTTACTTATGTTTTTTTTACATAGAACATATTACTATTACTCTATTCCAAATCAGGTGAGAGGCCATTAAGTCATTACTATTAGGCTATCTTTTATTCGTTTTAATAACAGAAAAGAAAATATAGAAAATATACATTCTCTACTGTTTATATCTGTGTATTGTTTATTCCTATAAAATACCAGAAAATACCAGATGAAAAGGGACGGTCTTAGAAGGGGTATAATGAAATTCATGAAATTCTTTAGCTTGGTTCTTCCCAGAGAAACGATTCTTTTATTCTATTTGACTGATAGGGATAACAAACAATTAATTATAACAAATTTTTGATATTTTCTATTTCTATTTTATTATATTTTATAAGAGATATAAAAATATACTAAATACTCAAAAAAATACTAAATGAAATAATAATACAAAAATACAAAAGGAGTGCTCTTATCTTATTCAAAACGCCCTGTGATCTTCAACCAATTCTGCGCTTCAATATAATTTCCGGGAGTAAGCGCTATAGCTTGTTTCCAATACTCCGCAGCTTGATCAAACCAAGCCTCCGAAATTTCAGAATCTTCCTGCCGAATGGCCTGTTCTCCTCGGTCAGAATAGGCAAGCAAATTCCTTCCAGTAGAACCGTACTTGAGAGTTTCCTACCTCATACAGCTCAGCAGTCAATTCTTTTGGTGTCCTGTTTTTTTCTCGAGTTAACCAAAAAAGGTTAATTACATTACATGAGTTTCAAACTTGAATTTGGATTAAAAATAAGTTTTATCCTTTCTCCCACCTTCAGAAGAATAAAGCGCAGACCTTCTACTGTCGTTAGAATTTTCTGAAAGGTAACTATCTCGGTTTTATTTTGATATAGAAATTTATATAGAATCTTTGAAAAAGACCTTACCTCAGAAGAAAGACTTACTATCTTTGGGATCTGATGCTACACCGCTGCTCAATACTTTAGGGGATCGACTTTGTTACATAAGTTGATTCCTAACTTTTGTCTCATATTATGACATAAGTAAGCAGTTATTATTGTATCGTCCAAAAATCTCGCTAATTGATCTTTACGATGCTTCCTCTATCAATTAGATCCTTTATCCATAGAATAAAATATCTAGGCATATTTTTTTCTTCATATTTTGACTTTTATGAAGTTGCTTTATTTTCTACAGCTGATAAAAATCGTTGTTTTTAACGATACATATGTAGAAAGCCTATTTTTTTTTTACTATTAAACTTTGTTTAAACTTTGTTCTGTTTTTTTTTCTTTTCTTTCTATAATGGAGATAGTCGCACGTAATGACAGATCACGGCCATATTATTTAAAGCTTGCGGTAAGAAGGGGTTTCGTTCTAGTGCCCGAAAATAATATTCCAAAGCTTTTGTATGTTCCCCATTACTTGTGTGAATAAGGCCTATATTATAGAGTATATAACTTCGATCATAGGGATCAATTTCTAGCCGCATGGCTTCATAATAATTCTGTAAAGCTTCCGCATAATTTCCTTCGGATTGAGCAGACATCCGTTACGGTCGTTATTCGATTCAAAGAATCTCCGTTCCAGAACCGTACGTGAGATTTTCATCTCATACGGCTCCTCCCTTATGTTCATAATGAGAATAATACATAGAATAAAAAAGAGAGTGAAATCTTCTCATTATGAACTGCGCGGGGCTAGTGTTTTTACAAGAAATCTCTAGCCAACCTTCCTGCAAAAGATCTTTTCTTAACATCAAGCATGTTGATACTAGATAAAAATATTAAGTTAACTCCAACAATTTCTTTGTGCTCAATCTTCCTTAATTTCTAGGAATTAGTCACTTCAACAGTCTTCGATGGTTATACGGGTATCCAAAGTACAAACGAGATGGATATTTGTTGTCCCAACCATTTTTCTTAGTCCCGATCCCAATAAAGAAAAGGGATAATTTCTAACAAAGTTTTCGTGTTGTTGATTCCTGGGCGTAGTGCTTCTTCCTCTATGCCACTTATTGGTACTAGTGGGGTATGCACTGCAATACAGAACCCAATAGCCGTAGGTGTAACCTTACGTTCAATGCTAGAATTGACAATTGAAGCATCTGAGGCTGCATTAACCGGAGATACCCGACAGAAGGAATTTTTTTTTATATAAACTTATAAACTTCACCTTCAACAAGTGTAGAGTTGTTTCAAATCTTTCTATCCCGACTAATGTGTCTTTCTCCTAAGACTTTAAGCAGTAAATAAAAAAATCAAATCACACCATCTCTGTAATAAGTAAATGCCTCTTTTTCTCCCGAAGTTGTCGGAATTATTCGTAATAAGATATTGGCTCCAATTGAAAAGGTCTTATCAATAAAATTTCCAGTTATCCGGGATCTAGGCATAAGTAGCAATCCATTTTATAATTTCTTTTAATTACTTCTCATGAGAAAATGATTCCACAAAAAGTAGTTGTACGGTACAAAATAACATAAAAAATCGTTCCAACCCAATGATTTAAGCCGGTCTAGATATCAAAAAAAGACGAAAGGGCCATCTTCACAAACACAAATGGATACATATCTTTATTGCTTTTAAGAAAGAGTTTTTCACAAAACAAAAAAATTTTCTTTATCCCCCAATTTCGAAGGAAAGTTCTTTATTTGATTCAAAATTTTCTATTTTTATTAGTTAGAATTGATTGTACGTACCACACCTATTCAACAATCTAATATGAATGACTCGCGATTCACTCGGTTTCGGGGCCCTAATCATTATCATTATGTAGGAGAGATGGCCGAGTGGTTCAAGGCGTAGCATTGGAACTGCTATGTAGGCTTTTGTTTACCGAGGGTTCGAATCCCTCTCTTTCCGTACCTTCACCTAATTTATCAATGTTACTGAACGCAATGTATCAAATCACATAACAATGGATACCTTTATTCCAACAGTTAAACCTTTCCTTGATATAGATTTTCTATTCCTAATTTCTGCGATACAAAAAATACTGGAAAAATTGGAAAGGAATGAAAATATCCCTATCGTTCTATAATATATGAATGGTAGAAAACCCCCCGACCAAATCAAACCCTTACTTTTTTTGGTTTCTTTACTTAAGCGATAGGGGGCAAAATTATCCGAACCCTTGTTTATTTTAGTTAGAGTTAAGTCTGACGAGAATAATATTCTACCACTAGCAATTCATTTATTTTCAAGCCGATCCATTTAATATCTATTATTTGATTGACCAATCCTTTATATTGAAATGGGTGAAGAGTCAAATGTTTTGGCAATTCCTCCTGGGGGGATGACTCAAGATAATTTTGAATCATAGCTCTAGATTTTTGTTCATCCCTCGCTGTAATAATATCTCGGGGTTTGCAGCGATAACTTGGTATATCTACTATACGACCATTAACTAAAATATGTCTATGATTAACTAATTGGCGGGCTTGGGGAATAGTTGACGCCATACCCAATCGAAAAAGGATGTTATCCAAACGCATTTCAAGTAATTGTAGTAAAACCTGACCTGTTGACCCTTTAGCTTTTGCGGCGATACAAACGTATTTAAGTAATTGTCGTTCTGTAAGACCATAATGAAAACGTAATTTTTGTTTTTCTTCTAAACGAATACGATATTGAGATTTTTTACCGGAACGCACTTGATTTCTAAGAGCGCTCCCAGCCATAGGCCTTTTACTAGTTAGTCCCGGTAAAGCCCCCAGACGGCGTATTTTTTTGAAACGAGGCCCTCGGTAACGTGACATAAAAACTCCTTAATTTTATTGAATTTTCAAAATCAAAAACCTAAATTAAAACTGAACTAAAGGATAAATATGATAAATGAAGCAAAATCTACTGAAGTAGTATACTACAAATAATAATGAGATGGATCATATAAATATCCGGATCTTTTTGTATATATACCAATAATGTATTTTGTATATATACCAATAATGTATATAGAAGTATATAGAAACCAATAATGTATATAAATATAGAAACCAATAATGTATATAAATAATGTATATAGAAGTATATAGAAAAAGGGTCCTTTTCTTGTTCTTGATTTGTTCTGCAGAGATTTAACTACTCTAACTTTTATTCATATTCATAATTTGAAGTTCCTACCACATACACATAATAATTAGTCACCCTTGGCAAAAGGGAACGAAGCTTTTTCAATATTCTTTGATTTCAAAAAAACATTATCAACTATGTAACAAATCAAACAAATAGAGAAAAGCCAGCTATCGGAGTCGAACCGATGACCATCGCATTACAAATGCGATGCTCTAACCTCTGAGCTAAGCGGGCTCACATAACCGAAATTGTACATGCATAGGAATTTAGTAAATTGGTGGAATCTTGGCTATTAACTTTTTATTTTATTCTTTTCATTACATTATTAGTTATTCATACTTAATATGAATATAGAAAAAAAATGAATATAGAAAAAAGAAAAAGAATCGACCGTTCGAGTATTCAAAAATGCACGAGAAAAAATGAGCGTAAGAGAAGTAGATATAAGAAACGTGGTATATATACATTTATATTGAATTGCGGATAGAGAAATGATAGAATCCTTTCTGATTAGAATCAATTTCTGATTAGATTAAACTAAAGAAGGATCTCTGATAGAGATGAAAGACGATAGACAAGAAAAAAAAGAAGAGGAAACATTTTTTTTATAGGAATTTTTATAGGAATCGGTATCTAATAACTTCAACAGTTCCAATAGAATATAAATGACAGAGGGGT
>CANTUR010001726.1:0-53108 GCA_947683625.1 Mallotus nudiflorus | reverse complement strand
ATTTTAACACTATTTTTCTGAGGTTGCGATATTCTAGGGTTCTATATAATCCTTCATAAAAGTTGATTTTCAGACAAAATATATAAAATGATTTTTTCTGCATCTGTATGAACTTGGCCTGTATATATACATATTACTCTTATACTGTTGACTGTATGCATTATCACTTAGTGTGTATGTATATATACTATAGTAATTCACTCAGTGAGGTCTGACTCCCCTCCGTTGACTATTTTTCAGGAGAGTCAACTTCCTCAGACCTCAGTAGCAGGTCGATACGCCGGATTTCTTCCGCCCCGGATTCTTTATGTAAATTGTATACTTGAGTTCTTATTTATTTTATCTAGACACTGCAGGTAGTTGTGATTAAAGTATGGGATTTTATGTACTTTATTTTAAAGAGATGTATTATAGTAAAACTGGATTTGTATAAAGATTATACATTTATGAGATTATATATGTGATGAGATGAGTTTTGAATTAAATCCAGTTGTTTATGGATGATATTGTATATTTATGATTTTATTTTCGCTGCATATTATATTTTTATGGTTATTATTGCATATTTATTTTATTTTTAGGCTTGCTACGGTTCCGGATTCGAAAGAATTCCCGTTCCCTAGCGCCGGTCATGGCCCCTGTTTTTGGGTCGTGACATATTGCATGTGTTATTTTATTTTAGGCTTGCTACGGGTTCCGGATTCGAAAGAATTCCCGTTCCCTAGCACCGGTCATGGCCCTTGTTTTGGGTCGTGACAGAATGAAGCCTAAATGCTATTAGCATACGGTACGTACTCGGTCCTAGTGCTGCCCACTAGGTAGCATGTTCTATTGATAACCTTCATTATTATATAAAACATACATTCATAAATAAATGATGCATGAGATTGAATAAAATAGCAAGAATAAACCATATATAATATACTATGAAATATACCAAAAATAAACCATGTATATTCTAAGTATATATATGTCAAATAAATTCAATTTAATTACAAAATGAACTAGAAATATACTTAAAAGCATTTTAAGTAATAAATCATTAATAAAACATGCAAATAGTTTAAAATATACAAAAATATACTGAAAATATACCAAAAATAAACCTAAGTAATACTTAAATCATTTATGCATACTTTACTAAAATAAACCATACATTTCTAAAACATGCACCCTAAAACCTATATATATAAAATAACAACTCACTGTTATTGCGCTCCTCGAGATGGATCCAACGGGCCTGGTCCACTAGGCCTCAAACTCGGCCCAGCTAAACAAATAAATGATAATAGGAAATCAGAATAATCTATTGAAATTTCTAGAAACTCGATCAAGAATACTAGACATAGAATTAGAATCAAAATTTGACCGAACACCACGTTTTATGAGAATTCTACCAAAAACCGGCAGAACCTCCCCTCTAAAATGGACATCTCTCTTACTTAAATAGTAGAGCCAATCCTACAAAGAAATACACTTCGAATAAACACAATTCACAACCCCTCGGTCGGACTCCAAACTACAATTCACCGACCCAGGTTCAAAATTCACAGAATAATATAGAACACATGAAAAATTCCAAAATGCCCTTCAATACTCAAAATATAACAATTTAGATATTCAAATGCTAAAAATATTTATTTACCGATAAATACACAAAAAACCATAATTTTAATAAAATATTATTAAAAATGCTAATTCTCATAAATTCATAAATATTGATCACAATACATTTTATAAATTCAAATTACATAATTAACCCTAAAACTTACTAAAAATTGAATAAAACTCTTTTATTTAGAAAAATTGTATATTATATATAATTGAAAATAATTTACGAAAATAGTTTTAGTTAGTAAAAAAAAATACTAAATAATTTTTAGAAATCATTTTTACCCCTTAAATAGCTATTAAAACCAATTTAATTACATTTTTAGCCAATTTAGTGTTAAAATTACCAAAATACCCCTAGTTATATAAATTCTCTAAAATTAATAAAAAATTCACCAAAAATAGTATAATTACTCAAAATTAATTTTCTCAACATATAACTCAATAATATCAATAAATATAACTCAATTATACCAATTAATTTCAATAAAACACATAATTAACCTAATTTTCCAAAAATTACATAAACTAAATAAATTCCAAATAATTATATAAAATTCACAAAAATTACAATAAATTTATAAAATGCATTTCAACACCTATAATCACCATAAAACACAATTTCATAATTTAATTAATTAATTTTCGAAAATTAGAAAATATTAATAAAATAATAAAAAATTCACAAAAATTAAAATAATTCCCAAAAATTCCACAAAAATTCACAGAGCTAGATTAAGCTACAAGGATCAATGTTTGTGAAGGTATTTTTCTGAATCATTCCAATCAAAGCTCAAAAAAAAATTGAAAACCCTAATAGGCCGAAAATGAAAAAATCAAACCTAGGGAAATCTAGACCATTTCAATTGAAACAAAGCTTGGAAATGGACTCACCGGAGCTCAAGGAGGAGATAGAAACTGGTGGCGTCGAGTTTGGTGGCAGAAACAACTGATCGACAGTGAGGAAGTTTTTGGCTTCTCTTAGATATTTCGGCCAAAACAGGCCGGGGAAATGGAGGCTACAAGCGGCGGGAATGGCTGGAGGTGGTGGTGGAAAGCCAGGAGGCACACCGACAGGGAAGAAATGACGTTGCAGTGGCCGAAAATTGTGAGGGAGTCCGATCAGAGAAGAAGAAGGAGAGGGAGGGGCAGTTTCGTAAATAATGCAAACTTTTGTTTTTGATAAATAATTATGTATAAACATATGTTATAAATATATCTATACGTTATATTATAATATTATATAATATCACACACACAATAAATACTCACCACACACATATTTTAATAATATATACACATATATAATTAATTAATTAATATTAAAACTATATAATAAAAATTAATTTAATTAATTAAACCTAATTTAATTTAAATAATGTACGTATTTGCATTTTTATTTAACATTTTTTAAAATTATGTATGAACCCATGCAAATTTGTAAAACTATTTCAAATAATTAATATTAAATTATTTACGTTTTAATTTTCCCAAAAATACAATTCCCGGGAAAAATTTTACATAAAGAACTTAAAATAATTAAAAATAATTAAAAAATGTGTTTAATAAATAACAAACTAATCAAATAATCATAAATATCTATAAAAATTATTAACACTGCATATCCCGATACAGTTTAAAAATCATTTAAAAACTCAGGATATTAAAGACACTCTAGTGTAGTCCTCGATAAATCTGTCACGTTTAGTGATGCTTGTCACCAAAGTCTGTAACTCATCCAGAGTGGCATTGGGTAGAATATCCTCATAAATCTCTCTCTGAACTGAGCCCAAGTCAATCTCATCATGTATGGCTGAATCATTTGAATGAACCAATCCAGGGCTTGTCCCTCTGTAGATAACTCAATGATAATGATCCGCTATTACTCTGTCACGACCCAAAACAGGGGTCATGACCGGCGCTAGGGAATGGGAATTCTTTCGAATCCGGAACCCGTAGCAAGACTAAAAATAAAATAAACATGCAATAATAATAACAACAACTTTTATTGCAGCGGAAATAAAATCATAAGTATCAAAATAATATTCCACCACGGGATTTAAATCAAATCCATATCTCAAATATATAAATAGATTCGTTAATACAAGTTTCAGTTCAAATTCTAAAATACATAACTCACACAAATATAATACATAAAACCCTCAATTTATTTACAACTAATGCAGTGTCTAGATTATAAAAATAAAACTCAAGACTCAGATAAGCAGTTTACATAAGGAAGCCGGGCGGAAGAAATCTGGCGTATAAGCCTGCTACTGAGGTCTGAGGAAGAAGACTCTCCTGAAAAATGGTCAACAGAGGGGAGTCAGACCTCACTGAGTGAATTACTATAATATATATACATGCATACTAAATGTCAATGCATACAGTCAACAATATATATATAATATGTATGTATACAAGCAATTACACACAGATGCAATAAAATCATTTTATATATTTATTGAAAATCACTGTTTATGAAGGATCAAATAGAACCCTAGAAAATCGCAACCTTAAAATAGTGTTAGACAACACTCTAGCCATACAGGCTCACTTATTCCAATATATCTTCACTTGTTCCATCTAGACAGTAGGACTAGCCTCGAGTGTCACGACCCAAAACAGGGGCCCATGACCGGCGCTAGGGAACGGGAATTCTTTCGAATCCGGAAACCCGTAGCAAGCCTAAAAATAAAAATAAAACATGCAATAATAATAATAATAATATTAAATTTACAGCGGAAATAAAAATCATAATATCATAATATTATTTAATCAACTGGATTTAAATCGAAATCTCATCTCACATATATATAATCTTTTATACAAATCCAGTTTCAATATAATACATCTCTTTAAAAATAAAATACATGAAATCCATTACTTTAATTCACGACTACTGCAGTGTCTAGATAAAATAAATAAGACTCAAGTAGATAATTTACATAAAGAAACCCAGGGCAGAAGAAATCCGGCGTATCGACCTGCTACTGAGGTCTGAAGAAGTTGACTCTCCTGAAAAATAGTCAACGGAGGGGAGTCAAACCTCACTGAGTGAATTATTGTAATATTATACATACACACTAAATGACAATGCATACAGTCAATAATACATATCTAATATGTATATATACAGGCAAATTCACACAGATGCAGTAAAATCATTTTTATATATTTTATCCGAAAATCATCTTTTATGAAGGGATTATATAGAACCCTAGAATATCGCAACCTCGGAAATAGTGTTAGACAACACTCTAGCCATACAGGCTCACTGAATCCAAATATATCCACTTAATCCATTTGGACAGTAGACTGGCCCCGAGACACTAAGTCAACCGAGCTCCAACAGTCTGACTGCCAGTGTGATTGGCCCCGAGACACTTGGTCAAACGAGCTCCAGCAATCACACCTCCAAACCATATCTCACACATATCAATAATCACATCAAATCAATATCCACAAATAAGTTAGTATTATAGCCTAATACTATAGGCGTACCGATACGTACTCGGTCCTAGTGCTGCCCACTAGGTAGCACGTTCTATCGATATCCTTCATTAATAAATAAATCATACATTCACAAAAATAAATGATGCATGAATTTAATCGAAATAACAATATAAACCATATATATACTGGAAATATACCAAAAGTAAACCAGTATATTTTGAGTATATATATGTCAAATGAATTCAATCAAATTATAAATTTAGTTGGAAATATATTTAAAAACATTTTAAATATATTTTATTTACAAAACAGTATAATAATTTAATATATACTAAAAATAAACCAAAAATATACTTAATATAAACTTAGGAAATAATCAAATTATTTATGCATATTTAATCAACATAAAACATGCATTTCTAAATCATGCATCCTAAGCATATATATATAAAATAGTAACTCACCTAGTGCGCTCCACGAGACGGGTCCGACGGGCCTGGTCCACTAGCCCTCGGTCTCGGCGCAACTAAACAAGAAATAAATAACTGACATCAGAATAACCCTAACAGAAATCCTAGAATTCGATCTAGAGTAATTAAATACGGGAACAGAATTAGGTTCGACTGGACATCACGTTTACGAGAATTCTACCAAAAAATTCGGCAGAACCTCCCCTGTAAAACGGACATCTCTCTACTCAAAAGAGTAGAGCCGACCCTGCAAAGAAATACACTTCGAAATAATAGGCTCAACACAATCAAAATCCCACGGTCGGACTCCAGACTACAATCTACCGACCGGGTCCACAAACACAGAACAATTCCAGAAATACCAAAAATACCTTATAACATAGAAATACATTTTATAGGTAGAAAATTACGTAATTAACCTTGAAACACTATAAAAACCGATAAAAACTCATTTTATTAGTAAAACCGCATATTATACATATATTTGAAAATAATTACGAAAAATAGTTTTAATTAGTTAAAAATACCAAATAATTTGTAGAAATCATTTTTATACCTTAAATAACTATTAAAACCAATTAAATTACATTTTTAGCCAATTTAGGGTAAAATTACCAAAATACCCCTATATATATAAATTATACCTAAATTACTTCAAAAATTCACCAAAAATTATACAATTATCCAAAATTAATTTTCTTAACATATTTATCAATAATATCAATAATTAAACCCAATTATCCAATTAATTTCAAATAAAAACACATTTAACCTAATTTTCCCAAAATTACATAAACTCAATTAATTCAAAATAAATACTTAGAAATTCATAAAAATTCCAAATAAATTCCTATAATTCATTTCAACACTCAATTTAACCATAAACCCCAATTTCATAATTTAAATAATTAATTCCAAAAATTAGAAAATAATATTAAAATATACAAAAATACCCAAAAATCCAAAAAATCTCCAAAAATTCTACAAAAATTCATACATGTAGATTAAGCTACTAGGATCAATATTTGTGAAGGGAGTTTTCATGAATCAATCAATTCGAAGCTCAAAAAAATCAAAAACCCCTAATGTGACCGAAATAGAAAAATCAAAACCTAAGCAAATCTAAACCATTTAAGCTCAAACAAAGCTAGAATAACACTCACCGAACCTCAAGGAGTCGATGAAGACCGGCGGTGTCGAAAACGGTGGCCGGAGGAGGGAGAAACGGCGAAGGGCCAAGTTTCGGCCAAAAATGGAAAACTAGCTTGCCGGCGCCAGGGAAGGGAGCTGCTGGCGGCGGGGGACGGCTGGGAACGGCTGGGTGGCAAGCCGGGAGGCACACCGATGGTAGGTGGCCGGAGTTGCAGACGGTGAGGGATGGGTGGTGGTCGTCAGGCGCGGGAGAAAGAAGAAGGAGAAGAAGAAAAGAAAAAGAAAGAAAAAGGAAAGAAAAAGAAAAAGAAAGAAAA
The DNA here is from genome assembly GCA_947683625.1 of Mallotus nudiflorus. Classification (NCBI taxonomy): domain Eukaryota; kingdom Viridiplantae; phylum Streptophyta; class Magnoliopsida; order Malpighiales; family Euphorbiaceae; genus Mallotus; species Mallotus nudiflorus. The sequence continues at coordinate 46,102 of CANTUR010001726.1, read as the reverse complement.
AAGAAAAAAAAGAAAAAAGAAAAAGGAAAATAAAATAAAATAAAAAATTGAATATTAATAAAATAATAATAAAAAAATAAATTTTAATAATTTAATAATAAATAAAATAAATAAATAATAAATAAATAAATAAATAAATAATGCAATATTAGGGTTATGTATATTAAACCCTAATTAAATAAATATACACACACGTAGGCTTTATTTAGTATTTAAAAATACGTATGAGTTCATGCAAGTCCGAAAATATATTTAAAATAATTAATAATACATTGTTTACGTGAAAATTTCCCCGAAAATGCAAGTCCCGGGAAAATTTACGTAAAACACTGTAAATAATACACAGTAATTAAAATAGGTTTAAAATACATATCAACTCGTGAAAATATCATAATATATATACAAAAATTATTGAAACTGCATATCCCCGATACAGTGTAAAAATATTTTAAAAACACGGGATAATACATCGAGACACTAAGTCAACCGAGCTCCAGCAGTCTGACTGTCAGTGTGATTGGCCCCGAGACACTTGGTCAACCAAGCTCCAGCAGTCATACTCCCAAATCATATCTCACACATCAAATAATCATATCTAATCAATATCCATAAACTGGTTAGTAATATAGCCTAAATGCTATAAGCGTACTAGTACGTACTCGGTCCTAGTGCTGCATACTAGGTAGCACGTTCTATTGATATCCTTCATTATAATATAAAACATACATTCATAAAAATAAATGATGCATGAATTTAAATATAATAGCAACAATAAACCATATATATACTAGAAATATACCAAAAGTAAACCAGGTATATTTCGAGTATATATACGTCAAATAAATCCAATATAATTATAAAATAAGCTAGAAATATATTCAAAAATATTTTAAGCATAATCATTAATAAGACATGCATATAGTTTAAAATATACAGAAATAAACTAAAAATAAACTTAAGTAATAATTAAACCATTTATGCATATTTAATCCAAATAAAACATACATTTCTAAATCATGCACCCTAAAGCATATATATATATATAATAGTAACTCACACTTAGTGCGCTCCTCGAGATAGGTCCAATGGGCCTGGTCCACTAGGCCTCGTCTTGGAGCAACTAAACAAACAATAATAACAGACATCAGAATAAACCTAATAGAAAATCTTAGAAACTCGATCTAGAATATTAGACACAGAATCAGAATTAGGGTTCGACCGGATATCATGTTTTATGAGAATTCTACCGAAAATTCGGCAGAACCTCCCCTGTAAAACGGACATCTCTCTACTCAAAGAGTAGAGCCGGCCCTGCAAGAAATCCACTTCGAAAATAAATGCAGAATTATAATCATAATCCCTCGGTCGGACTCCAAACTACAGTCTACTGACCGGGGTCCACAATCACAGAATATTTATGACAATACCAAAAATACCCTTATATTGTAGAAATACATTTTATAAGTAGAAATTACATAATTAACCCTAACACACATTAAAACCGATAAAAACTCATTTTATTAGAAAAATCGTATATTATATATATAAATGAAAATAATTTACGAAAAATAGTTTTAATTAGTTAAAAATACTAAATAATTTGTAGAAATCATTTTTATACCTTAAATATCTATTAAAACCATTTAATTACATTTTTAGTCAATTTAGGGTAAAATTACCAAAATACCCCTAATATATAAATATACTAAAATTACTCCAAAAATTCACCAAAAATAATATAATTGCACAAAATTTATTTTTCTCAACATATTTATAAATAATATCAATAATTAAACTCAATTAGCTAATTAATTTCAATTAAAAACACAATTAACCTAATTTTCCAAAATTACATAAACCTAAACAAATTCAAAATAAATACATAAAAATTCATAAAAATTCCAAATAAATTTCTATAATTCATTTCAACACCTATATTTATCATAAAACACAATTTCATAATTTTAATTAATTAATTTTCAAAAATTAGAAAATAATACTAAAATATTCAAAAATACCCAAAAATCAAAATAATTCCAAAAATTATACAAAAATTCACACATGAAGATTAAGCTACTAGGATCAACATTTGTTAAGGGAATTTTCATGAATCAATCAATTTTAAGTTCAAAAATTCAAGAAGCTAAAATGGCCGAATTGAAGATTTAGCTCAAACCTCATCAACCACTTGTTTTCCAGCCAAAAGGAGCTTAGAATAGGGACCACCGGAGCTCAAGGAGTCGATGAAGACTGGCGGTGTCAAAAATGGTGGCCGAATCATGATTGACGGCGAAAAGCTCCACTTGTTGCCACCACGAATTTCGTGCGTTCCAGCGGGCTTCCGGTGGCCTGGTCATGTAGAAGAGGAGAAGAAGAAGGATGGGGAGCAGGTTGGCGGCAGTTGATGGTGGCGAAGGGCGGTCCGGCGTGGTGGAACGGGGGGCACAGTGAGGGTAGGGCGTCGGGAGAGAAGAAGGAGGAGGGAGGGGCAGAAATGGTAATTTTACAACAAATTTTTGATTTTGACAATAATATGTATATATATATACTTTACACTATATATTAAAATAATATAAAATCACACACATTAAATATACACCACACACATATAATTTAATATTTTAAATTTAATACACTTAAAGATAATTAAATAATATTAAAAACTAATTAATAAATAATAAAATATTAGGGTAATTAATTAAACCCTAATTAATAAATAAGTACACATATATACATATTTAGTACTTCAAAAATATATATGAGTTCATGCAAGTCCGAAAATCTATTTATATAATTAATAGTAATTATTTACGTAAAAATTTTCCCGAAAATGCAAGTCCTGGGAAAATTTTACGTAAAATACTTTAAATATCATAAAATAATAAAAATAAATTTTAATTAAATAACATCTCATGAAATGTCATAAATATATACAAAAATTATTAACACTGCATATCCCGATACAGTATAAAAATATTTAAAAACACAGGGATATTACATACTCGGTGTAAGAACTTTGAGTCCTCGTCTCAATTGTATGCAGGAATCTAACAGATCTGACATCCTATCAAAAAGCTATCCTGCCGACTCTGGCGTAGAACAATACTGCCTTAGGGTTAGACATACCATGCTGATAGGCGGGTTGAATCGACAGTGCAATTGGAGGTATCGCAGCTTCCTCATACTCTGGCTCTACAGGTTCCTCATCCGGTAGCTCTCTCTATCTACGATGACCTGCTACTCCTCGAGGTCTACCTCTACCTCGACCTTTGTGCCTAGCTGGTGGCTCATGAGGTAAGACCTTGTCTTGAAAGGACTCATCATCCTCGGCCTTAATGATTGATGGAGCAATACACGCTTGCCTCCTCATTCTGAAAAGACAAACCAAAAAGATTCAGACAAAATAGACAAGCTAAGGATTACGCGGAATACTAAATCAAGGAAAACTTATCAAATATATACTCGAACCTAGAAAATTGCAGTAGTTTCAAAGAAAATAAGACTCTGAAAACCTAGGTCCACAACACTAATAACCTAGAGCTCTGATACTAACTTTGTCATGACCCAAACTGGGATTCATGACCGGCGCTAGGGAACGAGAATTCTTTCGAATCTGAAACCCGTAATAAACCTTAGAAAATAAAAGCATGCAATAAATAAATAAAAATAAGCCATAATTAAAACCTTAAATCAATATAAAATAAATACTTAATGTCATATTATAAAATATTTCCATACAATATTCAGAGAAAGGTCTCTGACAAGAGAACAACATTCTACAGATACAATTTACCACTATTGCAGTTTTCAAGAATACAATAAAGTTAGATAGGCAATTCACATAAACTAGCTAGGGCTGAAGAAGTCTAGCGTATGGGCATACTAGTGAGGTCTGAAAATGAAGAATCTCCTAAAAAAATAAACAACTGAGGGGAGTCAGACCTCACTAAATGAATTATTATATTATATATACATGCACCTCCTAATGTCATATACAATCAAGCATCAGTATATATAAATATATATACAAGCATTTCACACAGATGCTGAAATCACTTTTATATATAATAAATGCTTAAAAATGTTTATTTTGAATGTAGGATTAAATAGTACCCTAATTATTCGTAACCTTAACTAAAAATATCTCTCTAGCCATACAAGCTTACTTAATTCCAAATTAATTCTCTTATTCCATTTTTGGACAGTAGACTAGCTCCGAGACACTAAGTCAACTGAGCTTCAACAGTTTCACTATCAGTGTGATTGGCCCTGAGACACTAGGTCAACTGAGCTCTAATAACCACACTACTCAATCACATCAATCTTAAATAATCAATCAAATAAAAGTCACCTCAAGTGATTTAATAACTCAACCCTAAAATCTATCATACCGGTACGTACGCGATCCTAGTGCAACCCACTAGGTAGCACGTTCTATTGATATCCTTCAAATAAACTTAATAATTATTAAAATAATAAAAATGCACAATTTAAATGCAATAACATCCATTCATAGCAAAATATACCCATCATATACAAAAAATATACCAAAAGTATATAAGCCACATATATACCAAAATAAATCATAATATACCAGAAATATACCGAATATATATAATGCACATATACCAAATATATACTAAAAACAATTATGCATATGTGTCACATATATATCAAATATATTAAAAATATACCAAAAGTATACTAAAAATATACTTATTCATTTAAAGAAATATTCATATTCATTTCATTATAAAATTTATGGATGCTAATTATTATGCATTCTATATGCAATGCATATATAAGATAATAACTCACAAGTTTGCGCTCCTCGAGACTGGCTCAATGGGCCCGATCCGACAGGCTTTGGTCTCGACGCAACTAAAAAATAAATAATAGTAAATCAGCATAAATTCCTAACTTATACTTCTAAAAGAGACTCGATCTAGGAATACAAAACTTGGAAAAAACAGAAATTAATAATCGACCTGATGTCATGTTTTACGAGAATTTTACCGAAATATTCGACAGAACCTCTTATGTAAAATGGATATCTCTCTACTAAAAAGTAGAGCCGATCCTGCAAGAAAAACACACTTCTAACACAAATTGCACAATACCTCGAGTTGGGATCTCGAACTGTACAATTTCCCAACCGAGGTTCACAATTTATCAAAAATACAAATAAAATAATAAATATATTAAAAATCAATAAATTTCATAAATATCCTCAAAATATCAAAATATAATAAATTTAAACAATAGAACACCAAATACAATTATTTACACAATAATTAAATAAAATCTTGAATAATAATATAATATTAATAAAAATCCAATTTTTCAATAATTCAATATAAAATAGTAAAAATTCACTCTAAAACATTCAAATAGCTTAAATATGTATTAAAATTAATTAAAAATCCATTTAATCACTAAAATAGTAAATAATATATTATTTGAATATAATTTTTGAAAATTAGTATTAATTAGTTAAAAATAGTAAATAATATATAAAAATCATTTTAATACCCTATATAATTCTAAAATCATTTAAAACACAATATTTAACTATAATTTTCAAAAAATTACACAATTAACTCATAAATTCAAAATTTACATAATATATATAATATTCTAAAAAATTATATAAATTCACCAAAAATCATTTTAAATATTCTAAAATTATTAACTCAAATTACTAATACCAATTTAACTAAATTCTCATTAAAAATAATTAATTAACATAATTATAAAAAATTCAATATTTAATATTAAAATAATAAAAAATTACCAAAATTCAAATTAATTCAAAAAAATTCACAAAAAATATAGATTTGAAGCTTAAGCTACCAAAATCAACATTTGTGAAACAAGTTTGCAAGAATCAAACAATATTTAGTTCAAAAAAAATTAAAACCTAATACACATAAACTAAAAATCGAAGATATCTAAAAATCTAGAGGATTTGAGCTAAAAATGAGCTTGGAAATGGACTCATCGGTGGAAAACCATTTGAAAGAGTCTAGTTTGGAGTCCTGAGGTGGCCGGAATCTCGCTGGCGTGAGGAAGCTCCAACTTTCGGCTTTAATGGCTTCCTGGTGATGTCGGACGATAGCTAGAGGTGTATGGAGCTAATGGCGGTCGACGGTGGCAGCTGGTGCGATTTGGCAGGGGCTGAACGTGACAGATCGAAGAAGAAGAAGAAAAAAAAAAGAAAGAGAGAGGGAGAAGATGGACCCAATTTTTACTGCTTTGACTTTTTTATTTAATTTATGAAATTACCATATTGCCCTTCCATCAAATTTAATAATAATAATAATAATAATAATAATAATAATAATAATAATAATAATAATAATAATAATAATAATAATAATAATAATAATAATAATAATAATAATGTTAACAACAATAATAATAATAATAATAATATTATTATTATTATTATTATTATTAACTTTAATATTATCAATTAATCCCATGTCAAATAAATTATTTTTATGTAAATAATTTCTTAGAATAAAATACATAAATAATATTAGCAATTTATGATAATAATGTACAAATAAAATTTAAAATTATTAACACTGCATATCTCAAAATAATATTATTTTATTTAAAATACTGGGTCTTTACAGCCACCAAACATTATGTGACGGCACTCCCCAACAGAATGGTATAGCCAAATGAAAGAACTGATAGTTATTGGAAGCCATCCAAGCATTATTGTTTGACATGAATGTTCCTCGAGAATACTCTTAGGAGAGGTTGTTCGATCCATTGCGTATCTTATAAACTAGACACTGTTAAGAGTACTCGATTTCAAAACTCCTCTTCAAAAACTGCAAGCACTTGTCATATCTCCACCTCACAATAATCTAGAGCCCTAAGTCTTTGGATGCTTGACATATATTCATCAGTAACTCAACAAATTAGATCCTTGAGCTATTCGGTGTATCTTTGTTGGTTATGTAGATTTACAAAAGGGATATCGGTGCTATGATCCGAATGTAAAGAAGATGTATGTAACTGGGAATGTTCGGTCTTTAAGGGGAGAAAAATCTAAACCTCTTTGAATTTGAAGATAGCATTCTGAGTGTTTCAAATGTTTGGAGTATCTTAGATGTCCTGAGTCTCCCAAATGTTTCGAGCATCTCACCTGGACAGACATATGATGTTTTGAATGTTTTAAGTGTTCCGAGCATCTCACTTGGATACACATTTGATGTTTTGAGCATCTCACTTGATCAGATAATTAAAGATTATTTGAGTAATAAAGATAGTACATATTCCTAACCTACACCAGAAGCTGAAGAAACTTTGGATGTGCACAATGAGGTAAACTTGTCTCCCCTGGTAAATTCAAATACTGATCCTCATTGTCCTTCTAGAATCAATAGAGGGATTTCAAAAAAATAATATCATTCGGATCTTCATACTAAAGCTAAATATCCTATCAATAATTTCATATCAATCAACTGTTTGTCTAACTCACATGCATTTACTATAAATCAATTATCTACTGTATCTATTCTGAGTAATGTACAAAAGGCTTTAGCTGATTCGAATTAGAAGAAAGGCAATGAATGATGAAATGGAGGCATTGTAGAAAAACTACACATGGGATCTTATCCCTCTCCCTGAAGGAAAGAAAATGGTAGGATGCAGGTGGATATTCATTGTCAAACTCAATTCAGATGAAAGCATTAATTGATATAAAGCTCAATTGGTAGCAAAGGGATATACTCAAAAGTATAGAATTGACTATGAAAATACATTTGCCTTAGTAGCAAAAATGAATACCATCCGAGTTCTTATTTCTTTAGCTGCCAACCTGGACTGACCACTATGACAATTTGATGTGAAGTATGCATTTTTTAATGGAACCATATATAAAGAAGTGTATATAGATCCACCACCCGGAATAAGATGTACTGACTGAGTATGCAAACTAAAAAGGGCATTGTATGGATTGAAGCAATTACCTCGAGCGTGGTTTGGACGACTCTCAACTTTCATGAGAAAGCTCAGATATAAGCAAAGTGATGTTGATCATATATTATTCATCAAACAGAAGTTAGGTAAAGTCACCACTCTGATTATGTATGTTAATGATATGGTGGTCACTGGAATGATTCGAGTGAGACAACAATCTTGCAAAGATAGTTAGCAGCCAAGTTTGAACTTAAGGATTTAGGTAACTTGAAATATTTTTTAGGAATTAAAGCTGCAAGTTCAGCTCAAGGGATTTCCCTCTGCCAACAAAAGTATGTAATTGTCACGACCCAAAACAGGGGCCATGACCGACGCTAGGGAACGAGAATTCTTTCAAATCCGGAACCCGTAGCAAGCCTAAAAATAAAAAATAAAACATGCAATAATAATAATAACCATATTAAATTTACAGCGGAAATAAAAATCATAATATCATAATATCTTCCATATCAACTGGATTCAAATCGAAATCTCATCTCATCATATATATAATCTTTTAATACAAATCCAGTTTCAATATAATACATCTCTTTAAAATAAAATACATGAAATCCAATACTTTAATTCACGACTACTGCAGTGTCTAGATAAAATAAATAAGACTCAAGTAGATAATTTACGCAAAGAAGCCGGGGCGGAAGAAATCCGGCGTATCGACCTGCTATTGAGGTCTGAAGAAGTTGACTCTCCTGAAAAATAGTCAACGGAGGGGAGTCAGACCTCACTGAGTGAATTACTATAATATATATACATACACACTAAATGACAATGCATACAGTCAATAATACATATCTAATATGTATATATACAGGCAAATTCACACAGATGCGGTAAAAATCATTTTTATATATTTTATTGAAAATCACAGTTTATGAAGGATCATATAGAACCCTAGAATATCGCAACCTCAGAAAATAGTGTTAGACAACACTCTGGCCATACAGGCTCACTGAATCCAAATATATTCACTTAATCCATTTAGACAGTAGACTGGCCCCGAGACACTAAGTCAACCGAGCTCCAGCAGTCTGACTACCAGTGTGATTGGCCCCGAGACACTTGGTCAATCGAGCTCCAGCAATCACACCTCCAAACCATATCTCACACATATCAATAATCACATCAAATCAATATCCACAAATAAGTTAGTATTATAGCCTAAATACTATAGGCGTACCGGTACGTACTCGGTCCTAATGCTGCCCACTAGGTAGCACGTTCTATCGATATCCTTCATTAATAAATAAATCATACATTCACAAAATAAATGATGCATGAATTTAATCGAAATAACAATATAAACCATATATATACTGGAAATATACCAAAAGTAAACCAGGTATATTTTGAGTATATATATGTCAAATGAATTCAATCAAATTATAAATTAAGTTGAAAATATATTTAAAAACATTTTAAATATATTTTATTTACAAAACATGTATATAATTTAATATATACTAAAAATAAACCAAAAATATACTTAATATAAACTTAGGAAATAATCAAATTATTTATGCATATTTAATCAACATAAAACATGCATTTCTAAATCATGCATCCTAAAGCATATATATATAAAATAGTAACTCACCTAGTGCGCTCCACGAGACGGGTCCAACGGGCCTGGACCACTAGTCCTCGGTCTCGGTGCAACTAAACAAGAAATAAATAATCGACATCAGAATAACCCTAACAGAAATCCTAGAATTCAATCTAGAGTATTTAAATACGGGAACAGAATTAGAAATTAGGGTTCGACTGGATATCACATTTTACGAGAATTCTACCAAAAATTCGACAGAACCTCCCCTGTAAAACGGACATCTCTCTACTCAAAAGAGTAGAGCCGACCCTGCAAAGAAATACACTTCGAAAATAAACACCACATCTCATTCACAACCCCTCGGTCGGACTCCAAACTACCGACCGGGGTCCACAACACAGAAAAATTTCAGGAATACCAAAAATATCCTTAAATCACAGAAATACATTTTATAGGTAGAAATTACGTAATTAACCTTGAAACACTATAAAAACCGATAAAAACTCATTTTATTAGTAAAACCGTATATTATATATATAATTGAAAATAATTCACGAAAAATAGTTTTAATTAGTTAAAAATACCAAATAATTTGTAGAAATCATTTTTATACCTTAAATAACTATTAAAACCAATTAAATTACATTTTTAACCAATTTAGGGTAAAATTACCAAAATACCCCTATATATATAAATATACTAAAATTACTTCAAAAATTCACCAAAAATTATACAATTATTCAAAATTAATTTTCTCAACATATTTATCAATAATATCAATAATTAAACTCAATTATCCAATTAATTTCAAATAAAAACACATTTAACCTAATTTTCTCAAATTCACATAAACTTTAATAATTCAAAATAAATACTTAGAAATTCATAAAAATTCCAAATAAATTCCTATAATTCATTTCAACACCTAAATTAACCATAAACTCAAATTTCACAATTTAAATAATTAATTTCCAAAAATTAGAAAATAATATTAAAATATTCAAAAATACCCAAAAATCCAAACAATCTCCAAAAATTCTACAAAAATTCATAAATGTAGATTAAGCTACTAGGATCAACATTTGTGAAGGGATTTTTCATGAATCAATCAATTCGAAGCTCAAAAAAATCGAAAACCCTAATAGGCCGAAATAGAAAAATCAAAACCTAAGCAAATCTAAACCAATTCAGCTCAAACCAAAGCTAGAATAACACTCACCGGACCTCAAGGAGTCGATGAAGACCGGCGGTGTCAAAAATGATGGTCGGAATCGGCGTGATCGACGGTGGATCGATTTTCGGCTTCTCCGGCCAAAATCGACTTCCAAACGCCGGAAACGGCTACCTCAGGCGGCGGAAATGGTTGGGGAAGACGGTGGCACACCGGACGACACACCCACGGTGAAGGAACGGCGTGACAAGCGTCCGGACGGCGAGGAGAAGAATCGGGAGGAAGAAGAAGACTTGGGGGGCAAAATGGTAATTTTCCAATTCTTTTGATTTTTGATGTATATATGTATATATATATACTTTACACTATATAATAAAATAATATTAAATTACACACATCAAATATACACCACACACATAAAATTCAATATTTTAATAATTTATACTAAATAAAAATAATTAAATAACAATAAAGTTAATAAATAATAAATAAAATATTAGGGTAATACTAAACCCTAATTAAATAAATATACACACATAGTCTTTATTTAGTAATTTAAAAATACGTATGAGTTCATGCAAGTCCGAAAATATATTTAAAATAATTAATATTAAAATATTTACGTGAAAATTTCCCCGAAAATACAAGTCCCGGGAAAATTTTACGTAAAATACTGTAAATAATACACAGTATTTAAAATAGGTTTAAAATACATATCAACTCATAAAAATATCGTAATATATATACAAAAATTATTGACACTGCATATCCCGATACAGTGTAAAAATATTTAAAAACACGGGATATTACAGTCTTCCCCCCTTACAAGAATTCGTCCCCGAATTCCAGAAAACAAGATCAAGAAGGAAAGAGATACGGGTAAGAAGCTCGTATCTCAGCTTCAGTCCCCCACGTATGCTCCTCAACTCTATCGCTACGCCACAGAACCTTGACCATCGGAATCTGCTTCGATCGCAACTGTCGAACTTGATAATCAATGATCGCCACAGGTTCTTCCACAAACGTCAAATCTTCACTCACTTCTACACTGTCTGGCTGCAACACGTGAGAAGGATCTGAGATATACTTCCTCAACATCGAGATATGAAATACTGGATGCACCTGTGACATACTCGGAGGCAAATCCAACCGATATGCAACAGTGCCAACTCTCTCCAGAATCTCAAACGGTCCAATATATCTCGGTGCTAACTTACCCTTCCTGCCAAATCTCATCACACCCTTCATCGGAGATACTTTCAGAAAAACAAAATCTCCAACCTGAAACTCCACATCTCTGCGCCTAGGATCCGCATAACTCTTCTGTCGGCTAACTGCGGTCTCTAATCTCCGTTTAATCACGACAACTTTCTCTGCAGCATCCTGAACCATCTCAGGTCCAGTTAAAGCTCTCTCACCAATCTCATCCCAACTCAAAGGGGATCTACACTTCCTTCCATACAATGCCTCGTACGGTGCCATACCAATACTGCTATGGTAGCTGTTATTATATGCAAACTCAACAAGCGACAAATGATCATCCCAGCTACCTCCCAAATCCAAGACACACATCCTCAACATATCGTCTAGTGTCTGGATCGTCCTCTCAGACTGACCATCTGTCTGAGGATGAAAAGCAGTACTGAAATCCAACCTAGTGCCCATCACTTCCTGTAACTTCTGCCAGAAACAAGAAGTAAACACCGAACCTCTATCTGACACAATGGACACAGGTACTCCATGAAGGCACATAATATGCTTCACGTACAACTTCGCCAATCTAGCAACTGAATAAGTGGCTTTCACAGGCAAGAAATGTGCAGACTTCGTCAATCTGTCTACAATCACCCAGATGGAGTCGTATCCATCTTTCGAACGAGGTAAACCGACCACAAAATCCATAGCTATCCTTTCCCACTTCCACTCGGGAATAGGAAGAGGCTGAAGCTTCCCAGAAGGCTTCTGATGTTCGGCTTTCACTTGTTGACACGTCAGACACTTAGCAACATAATCAGCGACATCCTTCTTCAATCCATCCCACCAGTATAAATCTCTAATACTGTGGTACATCTTAGTAACACCTGGATGGACGCTATAGGCTGTAGAATGTGCTTCCTCTAAAATCTCTTCCCTCAAATCATCCACATCAGGAACACACAATCTACCATTGATCCACAACACACCATCATCATCAAGTGTGAAATCAGTGAACTTCCCTGCTCTGACATTCTCTGCAAGCTCTTCCAGAATAGGATCTCAGCTCTGAGCTGCTTTAATCCTATCCCTCAGTACAGATCGTACTTTAAACTGAGCTAGCAGTCCACCTGATCTACTGATCTTCATCATCAGACCTTGATCCACCAACAGATGCAATTCCTGGATCAATGGTCTCCTCTCAACATTGATGTGAGTAAGACTACCTGAGGACTTCCTACTCAAGGCATCTGCTACCACATTAGCTTTACCCGGATGATATAAGATCTCGCAATTATAATCCTTCAACAATTCCAACCATCTTCTCTGCCTCAAATTCAGATCTCTTTGCTGAAAAATGTACTTAAGGCTCTTGTGATCAGTAAATATCTCACAAGTCACCCCGTACAAATAATGTCTCCAAATCTTCAAAGCAAAAATCACTGCAGCCATCTCCAGATCATTGTAGGATAATTCTGCTCATGCTTCTTCAACTGCCTCGAAGCATAGGCTATCACCCTTCCATTCTGCATCAACACACAACCAAGACCAATTCTAGAGGCATCACAGTAAACTGTGAACTTATCCACACTATTAGGCAAAGCTAATACTGGCGCTGTGGTCGACTTCTCCTTCAACAACTGAAAACTGTTCTCACAAGCTTCTGACCACTCGAATCTAACATTCTTCTGAGTCAAGCGAGTCATAGAGGCTGCTATCCTGGAAAAATCCTGCACAAACTGCCTATAATACTCGGCTAAACCCAGAAAACTTCGAATCTCTGTAACAGAAGTAGGTCTAGGCCATTCAGACACTGCCTCAACCTTCTGTGGATCAACCTGAATACCTTCTTTAGACACTACGTGTCCAAGAAAAGAAACACTCTCCATCCAGAAATCACACTTCGAGAATTTAGCATAAAGCTGATGATCTCTCAGTGTCTGTAGTACAATCCTCAAGTGATATACATGCTCTTCCATACTCCTTGAATAAACCAGTATATCATCAATGAAGACTACTACAAACTGATCCACATATGGCCTGAATACCCTGTTCATCAGGTCCATAAAAGCTGCTGGTGCATTAGTCAAACCAAAAGACATCACCAGAAACTCATAATGGCCATATCTAGTGCGGAACGCTGTCTTAGGAATATCAGCTTCACTGATCCGCAGCTGATGATAACCCGACCTCAAGTCAACCTTAGAAAAGAATTGTGCACCCTGTAGCTGATCAAACAAATCATCTATCCTTGGGAGAGGATACTTATTCTTCATTGTCACCTTATTCAGCTCTCTGTAGTCAATGCACAGTCTCAGGGTACCATCCTTCTTCTTCACAAACAGGACTGGTGCACCCCAAGGAGAAACACTAGGTCTAATAAAACCTTTATCCAACAACTCTTGCAACTGCTCCTTCAACTCTTTCAACTCTGCAGGAGCCATACGATAGGGTGGCATAGATATAGGAGTAGTACCTGGAACCACATCTATACAGAAATCAATCTCTCTATGAGGTGGTAAACCTGGCAACTCCTCGGGAAAAACATCAGGAAACTCACAAGCAACAGGAACATCTGTGAGTGACAACTTCTTCACTGACGTATCCCTGACCAATGCCAAATATCCCTGACAACCTTTCCTCAATAACTTCCTAGCCGTAATAACAGAAATAAGATTCCGAGGTGCTGAACTCCTATCACCAACAAACTTAAACTCTTCTTCACCAGGAATTCTGAACGTCACCTCCTTATTCCTGCAATCTACCACGACAAAGTGCTGAGATAACCAATCCATTCCCAAAATAACATCAAACTCCATCACATCCAACAAAATCAAATCAGCGGGTAATTCTCTATCTCCCACGAGAACTGGATAACCAGAAAGAACAATATCGGTGTCTAAAGAATCGCTCAGAGGAGTGGCAACAGACAAAGGAAAAGCCATCCTCGAAGCTTACCAACAAGATTTAGAAGCAAAAATAAGAGAAACAGATGAATGCGTGGCACCCGGATCAAACAAAACCAATGCATCCAGGTAACAAACAGAAACAATACCTGCCACGACTGCATTAGATGCCTGAGCATCTAGCTGAGTTAGATGGAAAACTCTCGCCTAACCTCGACCTCCCTGCTGACTGGTAGAAGCCTGGCCAACACCTCTGGCACCTCCTCTAGTACCTCTACCACGACTCTGCTGTGGAACAAACTGAGTAGAACTCTGATGCTGGGCTGGTGGTAACTGAAATGGCACGGGTGTAGCACTAGCAATCGACTACTGTGGAAATCACGGAATCTGCTGCTGCTGATACCCAGAATAAGGACATGATCTGGCAAAATGTCCTGTCTGCCCGCATCTGAAGCATGTTAGTGGTGTCAGATAACACGGTCCCTGATGGACTCTACCATAAGTCTGGCAAACACTGGTCGCTGATCCAGAACTACGACCACTGCTGCTGCTCGAAGCACCTGACCCGAATCTGAACGATCTACGCTGACCTCCACGGCCATGTCTACTGCTCCGATGCACTCGCTGCTGCTGTCTCTGACTCTGTTGAGTCGAACCTCGCTGCTGACTACTCGATCCAACATGAAAACTCGAATACTGAGTAGCCTGCAATCCACTCGACTGAACTCCTAGCTGGTAATAATCAGGCATCGCTCCCTGCCTAACTAACCTCTGCTCAATCTCCTTGGCTAACTCGATCACAGACTCGAGAGTAAGACCTGCTGTAGGCATACCAGCAAAAGCTGAACCCAAACCAGTAACGTACGTAATAACCGCGAAATACTGATCTCGCATCAGATCCTCAGCATATCTACCCAAACGAAGAAACTCTCGGGTATACTCCTCTACAGATCGATCTCCATGAGAAATACTAGTCAGACGAAGACGATAGCTCAAACGAAGAGGCTCTGGACAGAATCTCCTCATAAACCGCTCTCGAAACTGAGCCCATGTCATCGTCATCATATAGGGCTGGATCATATGAATAAACCAATCTAAGGCTGGTCCCTCGACAGACAACTCAACGATCATAATCCGCTGGTACTCGGTATGAGCAGTTCGAGTCCTAGTCTCAATCGCATGCAGAAAATCTAAAGGATCAGAAGTACCATCAAAAGCAATCCTGCCAACTCGGGCATAGAACAAAGCTGCCTCAGGGTCAGACATACCCTGCTGATAGGCAGGCTGAACAGGCTGAACAACAGGAGGAACAGGAACATCAAATTCAGGCTCAACAGGCTCCTCATCCTGTAACTCTCTCTGCCTACGGCGACCTGCCGCTCCTCGAGGTCTACCTCTGCCACGACCTCTACGCCTAACTGGCTGCTCAGGAGGTAAAACCTCATCCTGAAAAGACTCATCATCCTCGGCCTCAACGACAGGTGGAGCGACACGCGCTCGCCTCCTCATACTGAAAAGACAAACGGAAAGATTCAGACAAAACAAACAACGGAGGAATAACGCTGAAAACTACAGCAAGGAATACTTATCAAGACATACTCGAACCTAATACACTGTAGTAGTTCAACAGAAAACACAACTCTGAAAACTAGGGCCACGACTCACACAACTAAGCCCTGACACAGAACTCCGCTCTGATACCAACTTTGTCACGACCCAAAACAGGGGCCATGACCGGCGCTAGGGAACGGGAATTCTTTCAAATCCGGAACCCGTAGCAAGCCTAAAAATAAAAAATAAAACATGCAATAATAATAATAACCATATTAAATTTGCAGCGGAAATAAAAATCATAATATCATAATATCTTCCATATCAACTGGATTCAAATCGAAATCTCATCTCATCATATATATAATCTTTTAATACAAATCCAGTTTCAATATAATACATCTCTTTAAAATAAAATACATGAAATCCAATACTTTAATTCACGACTACTGTAGTGTCTAGATAAAATAAATAAGACTCAAGTAGATAATTTACGCAAAGAAGCCGGGACGAAAGAAATCCGGCGTATCGACCTGCTACTGAGGTCTGAAGAAGTTGACTCTCCTGAAAAATAGTCAACGGAGGGGAGTCAGACCTCACTGAGTGAATTACTATAATATATATACATACACACTAAATGACAATGCATACAGTCAATAATACAAATCTAATATGTATATATACAGGCAAATTCACACAGATGCGGTAAAAATCATTTTTATATATTTTATTGAAAATCACAGTTTATGAAGGATCATATAGAACCCTAGAATATCGCAACCTCAGAAAATAGTGTTAGACAACACTCTGGCCATACAGGCTCACTGAATCCAAATATATTCACTTAATCCATTTAGACAGTAGACTGGCCCCGAGACACTAAGTCAACCGAGCTCCAACAGTCTGACTGCCAGTATGATTGGCCCCGAGACACTTGGTCCACCGAGCTCCAGTAATCACACCTCCAAACCATATCTCACACATATCAATAATCACATCAAATCAATATCCACAAATAAGTTAGTATTATAGCTTAAATACTATAGGCGTACCGGTACGTACTCGGTCCTAGTGCTACCCACTAGGTAGCACGTTCTATCGATATCCTTCATTAATAAATAAATCATACATTCACAAAATAAATGATGCATGAATTTAATCGAAATAACAATATAAACCATATATATACTGGAAATATACCAAAAGTAAACCAGGTATATTTTGAGTATATATATGTCAAATGAATTCAATCAAATTATAAATTAAGTTGAAAATATATTTAAAAACATTTTAAATATATTTTATTTACAAAACATGTATATAATTTAATATATACTAAAAATAAACCAAAAATATACTTAATATAAACTTAGGAAATAATCAAATTATTTATGCATATTTAATCAACATAAAACATGCATTTCTAAATCATGCATCCTAAAGCATATATATATAAAATAGTAACTCACCTAGTGCGCTCCACGAGACGGGTCCGACGGGCCTGGACCACTAGTCCTCGGTCTCGGCGCAACTAAACAAGAAATAAATAATCGACATCAGAATAACCCTAACAGAAATCCTAGAATTCAATCTAGAGTATTTAAATACGGGAACAGAATTAGAAATTAGGGTTCGACTGGATATCACGTTTTACGAGAATTCTACCAAAAATTCGACAGAACCTCCCCTGTAAAACGGACATCTCTCTACTCAAAAGAGTAGAGCCGACCCTGCAAAGAAATACACTTCGAAAATAAACACCACATCTCATTCACAACCCCTCGGTCGGACTCCAAACTACCGACCGGGGTCCACAACACAGAAAAATTCCAGGAATACCAAAAATATCCTTAAATCACATAAATACATTTTATAGGTAGAAATTACATAATTAACCTTGAAACACTATAAAAACCGATAAAAACTCATTTTATTAGTAAAACCGTATATTATATATATAATTGAAAATAATTCACGAAAAATAGTTTTAATTAGTTAAAAATACCAAATAATTTGTAGAAATCATTTTTATACCTTAAATAACTATTAAAACTAATTAAATTACATTTTTAACCAATTTAGGGTAAAATTACCAAAATACCCCTATATATATAAATATACTAAAATTACTTCAAAAATTCACCAAAAATTATACAATTATCCAAAATTAATTTTCTCAACATATTTATCAATAATATCAATAATTAAACTCAATTATCCAATTAATTTCAAATAAAAACACATTTAACCTAATTTTCTCAAATTCACATAAACTTTAATAATTCAAAATAAATACTTAGAAATTCATAAAAATTCCAAATAAATTCCTATAATTCATTTCAACACCTAAATTAACCATAACCTCAAATTTCACAATTTAAATAATTAATTTCCAAAAATTAGAAAATAATATTAAAATATTCAAAAATACCCAAAAATCCAAAAAATCTCCAAAAATTCTACAAAAATTCATACATGTAGATTAAGCTACTAGGATCAACATTTGTGAAGGGAGTTTTCATGAATCAATCAATTCGAAGCTCAAAAAAATTGAAAACCCTAATAGGCTGAAATAGAAAAATCAAAACCTAAGCAAATCTAAACCAATTCAGCTCAAACCAAAGCTAGAATAACACTCACCGGACCTCAAGGAGTCGATGAAGACCGGCGGTGTCAAAAATAGTGGTCGGAATCGGCGTGATCGACGGTGGATCGATTTTCGGCTTCTCCGGCCAAAATCGACTTCCAAACGCCGGAAACGGCTACCTCAGGTGGCGGAAATGGTTGGGGAAGATGGTGGCACACCGGACGGCACACCCACAGTGAAGGAACGGCGTGACAGGCGTCCGGACGGCGAGGAGAAGAATCGGGAGGAAGAAGAAGACTTGGGGGGCAAAATGGTAATTTTCCAATTCTTTTGATTTTTGATGTATATATGTATATATATATACTTTACACTATATAATAAAATAATATTAAATTACACACATCAAATATACACCACACACATAAAATTCAATATTTTAATAATTTATACTAAATAAAAATAATTAAATAACAATAAAGTTAATAAATAATAAATAAAACATTAGGGTAATACTAAACCCTAATTAAATAAATATACACACATAGTCTTTATATAGTAATTTAAAAATACGTATGAGTTCATG
This sequence comes from Mallotus nudiflorus, assembly GCA_947683625.1. NCBI lineage: Eukaryota > Viridiplantae > Streptophyta > Magnoliopsida > Malpighiales > Euphorbiaceae > Mallotus > Mallotus nudiflorus. The sequence continues at coordinate 26,566 of CANTUR010001726.1, read as the reverse complement.
CAAGTCCGAAAATATATTTAAAATAATTAATATTAAAATATTTACGTGAAAATTTCCCCGAAAATACAAGTCCCGGGAAAATTTTACGTAAAATACTGTAAATAATACACAGTATTTAAAATAGGTTTAAAATACATATCAACTCATAAAAATATCGTAATATATATACAAAAATTATTGACACTGCATATCCCGGTACAGTGTAAAAATATTTAAAAACACGGGATATTACAGTAATGAACCTACTGACAGAGACGGGCATGCTTGATTGTAAGCCAGTCGAGACTCCAATTGAAGTCAACCATGGACTTTCAGTCCTAGGAGATCAAGTCCCAATTAATAAAGATTAGTATCAAAGGCTGGTGGGAAGGTTGATTTACTTATTTCATAATTGGCTATACATTGCTTATGCAGTAAGTGTTGTAAGTCAGTTCATGCATTCTTCGAGTAAAGAACATATGGGTGCAGTATACCGAGTATTAAGATATCTAAAGTCTTCTCCGGGCAAAAGTTTATTCTTTGGGAGAAATAAGGATTATGAAATTACGTATTATACTGATCTTGATTGGGCCGAAGATCATACTGATCGAAAATTAACATCTGGGTACTTTACATTTGTTGGAAAGAATTTAGTCACTTGGAGAAGAAAGAAACAGAAAGTCATAGTAAGATCAAGTGCTGAAGTTGAGTTTAGAGAAATGACTCATAGAGTATATGAGTTGCTCTGAATAAAGTGAATTGTTCAGGATTTGGGACTAAAACATCCAAAGTCTATGTTGTTACATTGTGATAATAAGCAGTTACAGCAATTGCAAACAATCCAGTTCAACATGATCAAACTAAGCACGTAGAGGTTAATAGACATTTCATCAAAGATCATATGAATTAAGGAACAATTGATCTTCCATTTGTTTCTTCTCAGACTCAACTAGCTAATATCCTTACAAAGGCTATATCCGGAAAATTGTTCTACAACTCACTTGGCAAGTTAGGAATGATTGACATGCATTCACCAACTTGAGGGGAAGTGTTGAGGAAGTTTATATATATTAGGAAGTAAATATTTATATACAATTAGGAATAAAGTTTTTATTTTATTTAGAATGTTAGTCTATTCATAATTAGGGTGTGATTAAGATTTCTATATGTATATATAAGAGTTATAACCTCTCTTATGAATATATTGAAAAATATTTCCCTTAAAATTTCTTTTCTTTTCTTTGAATTTTATTTTTCAGAAGAGGCATGATGAACATACCTTTTCCTTGCTGAATTAGTACTGGTGCCTTTCATTTCTAAAACAAACTCAAAATCTGCAAATATGATGTTGATTGGAAGATGATAATAGTGAAGTTTTGCTCTATATTCAGATCTCAGATGTTCATAAATAAATAGATGCCAATAATTAGTGAAACTGGAAAATTGGCACTTGTCACTGTTATATATTTGACAACTGAAGATTATACCATTGACATTTGAAGTACCTTGCTTTACCTACAAAACTTCCCATTAATACAAATTGATTGCTCATGCAATAGATATTAAAGCAAAATGTAGTGATGCGGGGTGCAATTCTATCTATAATGTTGAAGTAAAAGTTGATACACGTTTCTTATTCCCATTGCTTGTAATGTTTCTGACATTATGACCTTTTACGCACAGTGAAAATCATCAATTCATTGTTGTTTGTCTTCCATTAGAAGCTGGATACATTCATCTGATCGAAGTATGGGCCTGAAGGACCATATTCAGAAAGTTTGGAACCAGCTTTACTAATGTTACTTTGTGTTCAACTTCATTAGATGTGGCTATCCTGCTGTCAATGCATTATATTTTGATTTGAGCTTCCACCCTGTTAGCTCAAACAAGGACTGCAAGCTTTACGAAAACTCTCAGGCTATCAAATGCTACAATTGCGATTCCTGCAAGTATGTGTATCACAATTGCAGTAGTCTTTTTCACTTTAATTTTTCCCGTTTTTCTCTTCTGCTTTTGATTTTGTTATTCTAATTATATCATATGCACTCGTATCTTGACAGTGAACCAATTGAACTTTTTTTTCTCTCTGTAAATGGCAGCCAGTGATTTATTTCGTGGGATGCTGTGCAAGAAGAAATGTTGCTCGGAGTCGCTCTAAGACTGGAAAAAGACCGTCTTCGTTGGGAAAAGAGCAAATGTATATTATGCTCTGGAATTGATTAGAAGTTTGTGGTCTGAGGTCTTTTGACCATAAGCATTGTCCACAGCCATGAAAAAATGTTTGTTCTTCTAACGCTCTGTAGTGAATTATGTAACTGATTAATTTATTTATGCTTTGATTGTCATCTTCTTTTACATCTTTGCCTAGCATATTCAGTATAGAAGTAATATTTCTTGTACCCTTTGCTTGTGCTATAAACATTGCAACGTTTATTATTATTATTATTTTTTTTTTTTTTATAAGCACGCTGCAACTTCTTACACCCAATGAAAATAGTTCATTATTGATTGTCTTCCATCGATCAAAAGCCGGATGCATCCATCCGATCAAAGTAGAGGCCTGAAGGACCATCGTCAGGCAGCAAAGCCAACATCACTGGAGGTCTTGCACCTTCTGCAGGAGTCAAGTTTCCCGTGTATCCTGACAACTCTGTCTTGACATGCCCCGGATGGACGCAATTTACCCGGAATCTGGGGAACCTTCTAGCTAAGAATCTGGTATAAGCATTTATGGCAGCTTTCGAAACTTTATAGGCGGAGAGAGTTACAGGCCAACCATTTTCCATTAACTTGTCCTCCTTGAAATCCTTTTCGAACCATTGCACAATCGCATCTAGTTTTTCAGTTGTTAGGTTCTCAACATCTTGCAGCTGCATGTTGGCCTTCTCATTTTTGATATTCTGAAATGAGAGTACGAAGACTAAAGTTGTTTCTTACATGATATTTATATTTCTATCTAGACATATGTCTGTATGATGCATGAGTCTTATTACCTTAAGTTCTGATAAAGAGGATGAGATGTTTACAATTCTTGCAGACTGAGAGAGTTGCAGGAGCGGAAGAAGAGCTTCAGTTACACTTTTAGTTCCATAGTAGTTGGTTTTCAGACATTCTTTTGCCATGTCATAATTCTGCTGAGTTATATCTTTTATCGAGTTTTCATCCTCACCTGTTACCTGCATCAATTCATTTCTATACAGTTCACCATGTTTCGCTGTCTTGCAGCAATGCGTAGAAGCATACATGAGAAAATTATAAAGGAAATGCATCCAGAGATTCAATTTCGGCCTTGTATAATAATATTTTTAGCTTTTCATGGAAATATTAAGCATTTAAATATTGCATGACTCAAGCATTTATAATAGCTTTCATAACATTTTGAGGACTTACTTCACCACCTCCAGCTAAGAAAGCTTCTAAAGCTTTGATGTTTGCGACGGCTCCACCGCTAGCTGCATTGTTTACCTGCAGTAAACTTAAAATCAGATCATTGCCCTCCTGAAACGAACTCTATTCCTCTGTTCAGGTGTTCATGCGAGCAGAGAATCAATGACATCGTAAATTTGTTTCAGTTGAGTAAAAGATTCTTATACTGACCAGAATATCAAGTTTGCCATACTTGGTCTCCATGAACTTTGCCAATGAAGCAACACTAGCTAGATCAGTAACATCAAGTTGATGAAAAACCACATCAGAGAATCCATGTCCTTGAAGTTTCCTGGCAGCTTGTAAACCCCTTTTCTCATCTCTAGCTGTTAATACAACCAAAACTCCATTTGATGCCAACTGATGACATATTTCTAGTCCAACTCCTTTATTGGCCCCAGTAACAACAGCACACCTACACACATAGCGACCCCTTATTTAAAAAAAAAAAAATTATTAAATTAAAGTTTATTAAGTAAATAATTAAAATTAAATTATTTAAATTTTTTATTTATTTTGTATCGGTAATCATATTTTTAAAAAATAGAGCATATAATTTGTTTAAAAGTAATATTTCTGTAAAAAAAAAATAGCATAATTATTATTTTTACATATTTTTATAAAATTTAATAAAAAGAGTTGAATTAAATTAATTACTTTTTATCATTTATTTATTATTTAAAATTTAAAAATTATTTTAAATTACTTTTTGAGTGAATAACAATATTAATATTAAAGATATTGAAAAAATAAAATATCATTGTTTAAATAAAAAATTTACTAAAATTACAATATATTATAAATTTGATTAGATTATAATATTAAATTGTTATATAAAAATATAATTTTTTATTATTTCTTAAGTTTTTTTATTAAAAATAATTAATGATTTTTTATGATCTTATGATTAATTATGGTCATAATATTTTTTATATATAATTAGATTTAGAACTGAAAAAAATATTAATTATAAAAATATTGAAGGAATATCATGTAATAATTTAAATAAAAAATTCATCAAAATTACAATGAATTATAACGATATTAAGTTAACATCAAATTGTTATATATGAATAAATAATACTTTTATTATTTTTAAAATTTTATTTAATTAAATAATAATAATAATAATATCAAAGTATATGTTTTATAATTTACTTAGTATTAGTAATTTAAATTTTTTTTTTTACTTACATTCAAACTACGTGTTTACTTCATTGTTAAAAAAAAAAAAAAAAAAAAACGTGTTTACTTGTAATGGATAATTGGAGGAAGAAGCAAGAGATGGACAAACCTTTTCCCTGTTGAGTTAGTGTTAGTGCCTTCCATTTATGAAACAGACTCAAACTCTGCAGAGTTAAAGTTGATTGGAAGATGATAACACTGAATCTTGCTCTATACTTGGACCTCAAATGTTTTTTTTATTGAACAAAATAGATGTTCTTATATATAATAGATGTCATAATTAATGAAAAGTTTGGTACTTCTCACTGTTGTACAGTTGAAAAAGCTTTTGTGGTCACTATTAGAAGTCGGTGGCGTCGAGGAAACGGGGCATTATCTACAGAACTTACCATTAATGCAAAATAATTTTGGCTCACACAATTGATATTAATTTCAAACCTAGCACTGCGTGGTGCAATTTTGTCCATAATGTTAAAGTCTAAGTTGACTGTACGTTTCTTATTCCCATTGCTTGTAATGTCGTTGACATTTTGATCATTCACACTCATCAAGGCATCAAGCTGTTGTTGTTTGTCTTCAATTAGAAGCTTCTGTTAGGGTTTTTTTAACAATCAATAAAAAAAAATACTGGAATATAAGTTTACATGTAAAAATATATTACATTACATACAACAATCATTACAAATTTATTTTTATTATGTATTTACTATTAAATTTAGAATTTCAAAAATAATTTCAGTTTGGAACTGAAATTGAACTGAATTTCATTCTAAAATTTTATAATTTTATAATTATATTTAAGTAATTTAAAACATTGTAATAATCTGTAAAATAACTTAAACTAAGTAAAAAACATTAATGCAATTGAAGTGAATAAATTTTAAATAATAAATGAATTAAATTAACAATAAAAATAATAGAAAAAATTTACGGGTTTAAATTTAATTTTTTTTACCAAAAATTAAGTTGCTTATGTATTCTCTTGGGGTTTAGAGGAATTAAAGTCAACGTAGTTTTTTTACCTTTGAAAAAAAAAATTGATACCCCTTTATCTTATTAATTTAGTTGCTACCAATACTGGAAGTTGAAGTTCCCTCGATTCCGATTGTTGTCATCTCTACAAATTTGTCATCATCATTATCCCTCTTGATTTCTTGATCCCATATAACCGATTTTGTCCAATCATCAACACATGTTTGAACTTCAAGTGATTCAGGAGTCATGTTTGAGCGAGTTTCATCCAAAATTGGGAGTCCTATAAGTGTTTAAATTTATTACCTTAGTTATAGACATTTGATTATTTGAATGTCATATTGTTACATTAACACTTGATTTGCATATAAATTTCTATTTTCTGCAAATAATTTACAATATTTATTTTATCAAAATTATTTTATCTATATTTATTCTGTAATCTTTTCATTAAACAATTGGTTATATATAAAAATTAAATTAAATGATAGCACCTTAAAAAAATAAAATCTAATAATATATATATATATATATATATATATATATATATATATATATATATATATATATATATATATATATATATATAACACATTTTAAATCCGGTTTGGAACAATTGAACTGGCAGTTTCAGTTCATGGTTCAAAAAATTTTAAACCAACCTCAAACCGAAAACAGTATGGTTCCAATTCAGCCCTAAAAGGTTATTGTTTATGATCATTATGGTAGCAATTAGCTGTCACGACCCAAACTAGGAGTCATGACCGGCGTTAGGGAATGAGAATTCTATTGAATCCGGAACCCATAGCAAGCCTAAGAAAATAAAATCATACGATAAATAATTAAAAGTACGATAGAATTAAAATTTTTCGAATCGATATATAACATAAATACTCCAAATCCTTTCATAAATGAATACATATTCGTACAGTGTTCAAATACAGATTCTCAGAGTATTTAATATCAAAATAAAATAATACTTTTCCGATACAATAACACTACTACTGCAGTTTCTAAAATACAAATCAGAGTTCAGAATATACATTTACATAAAATAGCCAGGACTGAAGAATATCGACGAGGAACTCTACGACTAAGGTCTGACGATAAAGGATCTCTTGAAAAAAAATAATTGAGGGGGGTCAGACCTTACTGAGTGAATTATTATACTATATATACATGCGATCTAAAACATATCCACTCATGCATTCACATATATGTATATATATTCACGCATTCCACACATATGTCGATTATGCTTATATAAATATACTAAATGTAGAAAACGTTTAATTTAATTCATGAAGGATTAATAGAACCCTAATAATAGCAACCTCAATCAATCCCAACATCACTCTAACCATACAGGCTCACTTGATTTTAAATAGAACACTTATTCCAATCTAGACAGCAGACTGGCCCCGAGACACTAAGTTGACCGAGCTCCAGCAGTCAGGCTGTCAGTGTGATTGGCCCCGAGACACTTGATCAACCGAACTCCAGCAATCACACTACCTATCACCTCACATCTCAATCAACCCAATAGACCATTCATTCCACTATGGATAGTAGACTGGCCCCAAAACACTAGGTCGACTGAGCTCCAGCAGTTTAACTGTCAGTGTGATTGGCCCTGCAATCACACTATCTAACATACCATTAATCTTAGTCAAATCAATAAAATCAATTATAATCACCAAAATTAATTCTCACTCAACCCTTATCTATCGCACCGGTATGTATACTGTCCTAGTGCTGCCCACTAGGAAGCTTGTTTATTGATATCCTTCATTCACATAAATCATTCATTCTAAAAATAATTAATGTAAAACAATTTTCGTAATAGTAAAATCAACCGTATATATATATATATGCGAAATAAAGTATGAAATATAGTAAAGGTAAATCATTAATATAGTTAAAACAATTAAGTGTGTATCAATAATACAATATGCATTTACTTAAAAATGTACCTAAATATACAAAGAATATATCCTAAGTACACAAATTACTTAACAAAAAAATTATGTATAATTATTCATTTAAATATGTGTTTAGGTTTAACTTATATTCACAAATATACTAAAAATTAACCTAATTATCTAGCATGCATATATCAAAAATAAACCCTAAATATACCAATAATGTTTTAGGTTTAAATTAATAATAAAACATGTATTTTTTTGGAAATATATCTAAAATACACCAAAAATAAACTTAAAAAATAATTTAAGTGTAGGTTTATAATATAGCATGCAATTATTTAAGAATAAACCTAAAATATATTGAAACTATACCTAAAGTATACTAATCATTCAATAAAATAATTATGACTAAATGTACATTTTAAAAGATGTATATATATTAAAATGTATTAAATATAAACCCAATTGTTTAACGTGCATATATCAAAATAACATGCATAATTATTTAACAAGCATATATATAACCCTAGATATACAAAATATATTATAATTTAAATCCCTTTAAAAAAAACATATAATGAAAATGAAAAACCCTAAGTGATGCATCCTATATGCAATGCATATATATATAGTATAATAACTCACCTATTAGCACCCCACAAGACAAACTCGGTGGGCCTGATCCGTTAGGCCTCGGTCTCAGCGCAGCTAGAAAAATAAAATAATCATAACCGTCAGAATAAACTTCTAACTCTATACTTCTAGGATTACTATAGATAGATTCAATTAAAAATTCAGAATTAGACTCGAACCGGTTGTCACGTTTTACAAGAAATCTACCAAAAATTCGACAGAATCTCCCTTGTAAAACGGACATCTCTCTACTTAAAGAGTAGAGTCGGTCCTGCAAAGAAACACACTTCGGAAATACACAACCATAACCCCTCGGTTGGACTTCCGAACTACAATTCTACCGATCGAGGCTCACAATTTACGAGATATACACATAACACATTTAAATGCCAGAAATACCAAAAATACCTTTGAATCATCCAAATATAGCAAATCAGATATTTAAAACACTGAAAATAATTATTTCACCGATAATTACATAAAAACCCTAATTTTAATAAAATATTATTAAAAATAACAATTCTCGATAAATTCATAAATATTGACCAAAATACATTTTAAAACTCCAAATTTCACAATTAACCCTAAAACATATTTAAAAACCGATAAAAACTCATTTATTTAGAAAAATAGTATATTATATATAATTTGAAAATAATTTACGAAAAATATTTTTAATTAGTTAAAAATACTAAATAATTTATAGAAATCATTTTTCTACCTCAAATAACTATTAAAATCAATTTAATTATATTTTTAACCAATTTAGTGTCAAATTACCAAAATACCCCTAGTTATATAAATTCCCTAAAATTAATAAAAAATTCACCAAAAATAGTATAATTACTCAAAAATAAATTTCTCATCATATAATTCAATAATATCAATAAATATATCAATTAACCAATTAATTTCAATAAAATACATAATTAACCTAATTTCCAAAAATCACATAAACTAAATAAATTCAAAATAATTATATAAAAATCACAAAAATTACAAATAAATTTCTAAAATTCATTTTAACACCTATAAACACCATAAAACACAATTTCATAATTTAATTAATTAAATTTTGAAAATTAGAAAATATTAATAAAAAAATAAAAAATTCACAAAAATCAAAATAATTCCCAAAAATTCATAGAGGTAGATTAAGCTACAAGAATCAATGTTTGTGAAGGAAGATTGCATGAATCATCAAAATTGAAGCTAAAAAAATCAAAAAGCCAAAGAAGCCGAATTCAAAACCAAGCTTAAATCCTTACCAAATCAAGTTTTTAAGCTTCCAGAAGCTTAGAATCAAATTGTAGGGAGTTCGAGGAGCAAAACCACACCGAAATCATCAAGAATGGTGGCCGAACAAAGAAGAAAGGAGTTGGTGATGATTCTCGGGTTTCCGGCCAAACAAAGCCGGAAATAGGTGGAAAAGGTGGTGGAGCAGCTAAGGAAGGTGGTGGCACGCCAGCAGGCACATTGAACGGAGGAGATCGGTGTAGCACAGTGAATGAAGGGGAGAGGAACGTCGGGAATGGAGGTTAGAGGGGGATGGCACAAAGCGTAAATTTGATAAGTTTATATATATATATATATATATATATATATATATATATATATATATATATATATATATATATATGCACAAATATGATCATGCATGAAATCATGCAATTAAATAAAATGATCTAACGTAAATAAATAAATAATTATTTAGGTTTTATTTTTCCAAAAATATGAATCTCGGGAAAATTTTACATAGAAGATTTAAAATAATTAAAGATAATTTTAATAAATAACAAACTAATTAAATAATCAAGTATAATATTAAAATTATTAACATTGCATATCCCGATACAGTTTAAAATAATTTAAAAACTCGGGATATTACATTAGCCGTCCAATCTACATTGTTTTGTATGTAATTTTAGTAGATGACGACGATGAAGAACTTGGTCCCTTCACTCAATTTTTGTTGATCATATTTGTCATGACCCAAACTAGGAGTCATGACCGGCGCTAGAGAACGGGAATTCTATCGAATCCGGAACCCGTAACAAGCCTTAGAAAATAAAATCATACAATAAATAAATAAAATACGATAGAATTAAAATTTTTCAAATCAATATATAATATAAATACTCCAAATCTTTCTCAATGAATACATTTTTGTATAGTAATCAAATAAAAATTCTCAGAATATTAAATATCCACAACAAAATAATACTCCTTAGATATAATAACACAACAACTACTACAGTTTCTAGAATACAAATCAGAGATTCATAATATTCATTATATAAAATAGCCGGGATTGAAGAACACCGGTGAGGAACTCTACGACTAAGGTCTGACGATAAAGGATCTCTTGAAAAAAAAAATAATTGAGGAGGGTCAGACCTCACTGAGTGAATTATTGTCATGACCCAAAATAGGGGCCAGACCGGCGCTAGGGAACAGAAATTCTTTCGAATCCGGAACCCGTAGCAAGCCTTAAAATAAAATAAAACATGCAATAATAATAACATAATTAAAATATTGTGCGACGGAAATAAAACCATAAATAAGATAAAGTAAATATCCACCAATAAAATTAAATGAACATCCATACCTCATATATAAATAATCCTTCAATACAAACCCAGTTGAAATCTTTAAAATACATAACTCACACAAATATAATACATAAACCCCACAACTGTTTACAACTACTGCAGTGTCTAGATTATAAAATTGTCACGACCCAAAACAGGGGCCATAACCGGCGCTAGGGAACAGGAATTCTTTCGAATCCGGAACCCGTAGCAAGCCTAAAAATAAAATAAAACATGCAATAGTAATAACAATATATAATGCGGCGGAAATAAAAATCATAAATATCACAATAACATCTCCACCACTGGATTTAAATCAAATACTCATCTCATATATATATAAACTCTTTTAGTACAAATCCAGTTCAAATATAATACAACATCTCTTTAAATATTTAATGACTACTGCAGTGTCTAGATAAAATAAACCCAAGACTCAGATAAGAAGTTTACACAAAGAAGTCGGGGCGGAAGAAATCCGGCGTACAGGCTTGCTATTGAGGTTTGAAGAAGATGACTCTTCTGAAAAATAGTCAACGGAGGGGAGTCAGACCTCACTGAGTGAATTACTATAATATATATATACATGCATACTAAATGACAATGCATACAGTCAATAGTATATATATATATAAATATATACACAGGCAAATACACACAAATGCAATAAAATCATTTTATATATAGTTATTGAAAATCACTGTTTATGAAGGATCAAATAGAACCCTATAATACCGCAACCTCAAAACAGTGTTAGACAACACTCTAGTCATACAGGCTCACTTATTCCAAATATGTCCACTTAATCCATTTAGACAGTAGACTGGCCCCGAGACACTAAGTCGACCGAGCTCTAGCAGTCTGACTGTCAGTGTGATTGGCCCCGAGACACTTGGTTAACCGAGCTCCAGCAATCACACCTCCAAACCATATCTCACACATCAAATAATCATATTCAATCAATATCCACAAATGGTTAGTAATATAGCCTAAATGCTATAAGCGCACCGGTACGTACTCGGTCCTAGTGCTGCCCACTAGATAGCACGTTCTATCGATATCCTTCATTAATAAATATAAAACATTCATTCAAAAATAAATGATGCATGAATTTGAAATAAATAGTAACATAAACCATATATATACTGGAAATATACAAAAAGTAAACCAAAAATAAACTAAGGATATACTTAAATACAAATCACATTATTTATGCATTTTAATCAAAATAAAACATATATTTCTAAATCATGCATCCTAAAGCATATATATATAGTATAGTAACTCACACTTAATGCGCTCCACGAGATGGGTCCGACGGGCCTGGTCCACTAGGCCTCGGTCTCGGCGCAACTAAACAAACAATAATGACAGAAATCAGAATAAACCTAACAAAAAATCCTAGAACTCGATCTAGAATATTAAACACAGAAATAGAATTAGGGTTCGACCGGACATTACGTTTTACGAGAATTCTACCAAAAATTCGGCAGAACCTCCCCTGTAAAACGGACATCTCTCTACTCAAAGAGTAGAGCCGACCCTGCAAAGAAACACACTCCAAAAAATAGGCTCAACCACTCATCCATAACCCCTCGGTCGGACTCCAAACTACAGTCTACCGATTGGGGTCCACAAACACAGAACAATTCCAGAAATACCAAAAATATCCTTATAACATAGAAATTCATTTTATAAGTAAAAATTACATAATTAACCTTTAAACACAGTAAAAACCGATAAAAACTCATTTTTTTAGAAAAACCGTATATTATATATATAATTGAAAATAATTCACGAAAAATAGTTTTAATTAGTTAAAAATACCAAATAATTTGTAGAAATCATTTTTATACCTTAAATAACTATTAAAACCAATTAAATTACATTTTTTAGCCAATTTAGGGTAAAATTACCAAAATACCCCTATATATATAAATATATTAAAATTAATTCAAAAATTATAAAATTATCCAAAATTAATTTTCTCCACATATTTATCAATAATATCAATAATTAAACTCAATTAACCAATTAATTTCAATTTAAAACACAATTAACCCTAATTTTCCAAAATTACATAAATTTAAATAATTCAAAATAAATACATGGAAATTCATAAAAATTCAAAATAAATTTCTATAATTCATTTCAACACCTATAATTATCATAAAACACAATTTCATAATTTATTTAATTAATTTCCGAAAATTAGAAAATAATATTAAAATATTCAAAAATACCCAAAAATCAAATTAATCACCAAAAATTCCAAAAAAAATTCACACATGATGATTAAGCTACTAGGATCAACATTTGTGAAGGGAGTTTTCATGAATCAAACAATTCGAAGTTAAAAAAAATCAAAAACCCTAATATAGCCGAAATTGAAAATTCGAAACCTAAGCAAATCAAGACCATTTCAACTCAAACCAAAGCTAGAATCACACTCACCGGAGCTCAAGGAGAATAAAGAGACTGGCGGTGTCGAAAATGGTGGCCGGAATCGTCGTGATCGACGGTGGCTCGACTTTCGGCTTCTCCGGCCAAAAATGGCTTCCAGGCGCCGGAATCAGCTGCTACAGGCGGCGAGGAAGGCTGAGGAAGGTGGTGGCATGCCGGACGGCACACCAACGGCAAGGAAACAGCGTGACAGACTGCGGATGGCGATGGGGAAGTGATCGGGGAAGAAGAGAGAAAGGGGGGGCAATTCGGTAATTTTCCAAAAAACTTGATTTTTGACATATTATATGTATATATATATACTTTATACTATATAATAAAATAATATTAAATTACACACATTAAATATACACCACACACTTAATATTTAATATTCTAAAATTTAATAATAAATAAAAATAATTAAATAACAATAAAATTAATAAACAAATAATAAAATATTAGGGTAATAAATTAAACCCTAATTAAATAAATATATACACACATAGGCTTTATTTAGTAATTTAAAAATACGTATGAGTTCATGCAAGTCTGTAAATATATTTAATATAATTAATAATAAATTATTTACGTGAAAATTTCCCCGAAAATGCAAGTCCTGGGAAAATTTTACGTAAAGCACTTAAAATAATAATAATAAACAATTTAAATTCAATTTAAATTAAACGAAAGCTCATGAAATATCAATATCATATTTAAAAATTATTAACACTGCATATCCTGATGCAGTATTAAAATATTTAAAAACACGGGATATTACAGTCTTCCCCCCTTATAAGAATTCGTCCCCGAATTCCAGAAAGAAAAGATTACAGGATCAGGAAGGAAAGAGATACGGGTAAGAAGCTCGCATCTCAGCTTCAGTCTCCCACGCTCCTCGACTCTGTTGCTACGCCATAGAACCTTGACCATCGGAATCTGCTTCGAATGCAACTGTCGAACTTGATAATCAACGATCGCCACAGGTTCTTCCATAAACGTCAAATCTTCACTCATTTCTACACTGTCGGGCTGCAATACGTGTGAAGGGTCTAAGATATACTTCCTCAGCATCGAGATATGAAATTCTGGATGCACTTGTGACATACTCGGAGGCAAATCCAACCGATATGCAACAGTGCCAACTCTCTCCAAAATCTCAAACGGTCCGATATATCTCGGTGCTAACTTACCCTTCTTGCCAAATCTCATCACACCCTTTATCGGAGATACCTTCAGAAAAATGAAATCTCCAACCTGAAACTCCACATCTCTATGCCTAGGATCTGCATAACTCTTTTGTCTGCTAACTATGGTCTCTAATCTGCGCTTAATCACGATAACTTTCTCTGCAGCATCCTGAACCATCTCAGGTCCAGTCAAAGCTCTCTCACCAATCTCATCCCAACTCAAAGGGGATCTACACTTCCTTCCATACAATGCCTCGTACGGTGCCATGCCAATACTGCTATGGTAGCTGTTATTATATGCAAACTCAATAAGTGGCAAATAATCATCCCAGCTACCTCCCAAATCCAAGACACACATCCTCAACATATCTTCTAGTGTCTGGATCATCCTCTCAGACTGACCATCTGTCTGAGGATGAAAAGCAGTACTGAAGTCCAACCTAGTGCCCATCACTTCCTGCAACTTCTGCCAAAAATGAGAAGTAAACACTGAACCTCTATCTGACACAATGGACACAGGTACTCCATGAAGGCACACAATATGCTTCACATACAGCTTCGCCAATCTGGCAACTGAATAGGTGGCTTTCATAGGCAAGAAATGTGCAGACTTCGTCAACCTGTCTACAATCACCCAGATGGAGTCGTATCCATCCTTCGAACGAGGTAAACCAACCACAAAATCCATAGCTATCCTTTCCCACTTCCACTCGGGAATAGGAAGAGGCTGAAGCTTCCCAGAAGGCTTCTGATGTTCGGCTTTCACTTGTTGACATGTCAGACACTTAGCAACATAATCAACGACATCCTTCTTCAATCCATCCCACCAGTATAAATCTCTGATATTGTGGTACATCTTAGCAACACTTGGATGTACGCTGTAGGCTGTAGAATGTGCTTCCTCTAGGATCTCTTCTCTCAAATCATCCACATCAGGAACACACAATCTACCACTGATCCACAACACACCATCATCATCAAGTGTGAAATCAGTGAACTTCCCTGATCGAACATTCTCTGTAAGCTCTTCCAGAATAGGATCTCGGCTCTGAGCTGCTTTAATCCTATCCCTCAGTACATATCGTACTTTAAACTGAGCTAGCAGTCCACCTGACCTACTGATCTTCATCATCAGACCTTGATCCACCAACAGATGCAACTCCTGGATCAATGGTCTCCTCTCAACACCGATGTGAGCAAGACTACCTGAGGACTTTCTACTCAAGGCATCTGCTACCACATTAGCTTTACACGGATGATATAGAATCTCACAGTCATAATCCTTCAACAATTCCAACCATCTTCTCTGCCTTAAATTCAAATCTCTCTGCTGGAAAATGTACTTAAGGCTCTTGTGATCAGTAAATATCTCACAAGTCACCCCGTACAAATAATGTCTCCAAATCTTCAAAGCAAAGATCACTGCAACCATCTCTAGGTCATGTGTAGGATAGTTCTGCTCATGCTTCTTCAACTGCCTCGAAGCATAGGCTATCACCCTTCCATTCTGCATCAACACATAACCAAGACCAATTCTAGAGGCATCACAGTAAACTGTGAACTTATCCACACTATTAGGCAAAGCTAATACTGGCGCTGTGGTCAACTTCTCCTTCAATAACTGGAAACTATTCTCACAAGCTTCTGACCACTCGAATCTAACATTCTTCTAAGTCAAGCGAGTCATAGGGGCTGCTATTCTAGAAAAATACTGCACAAACCGCCTATAATACCCGGCTAAACCCAAAAAACTCCAAATCTCTGTAACAGAAGTAGGTCTAGGCCACTCAGATATTGCCTCAATCTTCTGTGGATCAACCTGAATACCTTCTTTAGACACTATGTGTCTAAGAAAAGAAACACTCTCCATCCAGAAATCACACTTCGAGAATTTAGCATAAAGTTGATGATCTCTCAATGTCTGTAGTACAATCCTCAAGTGATATACATGCTCCTCCATACTCCTCGAATAAACCAGTATATCATCAATGAAGACTACCACAAACTGATCCACATACGGTCTGAATACCCTATTCATCAGGTCCATAAAAGCTGCTGGTGCATTAGTCAAACCAAAAGACATCACCAGAAACTCATAATGGCCATATCATGTGCAGAATGCTGTCTTAGCAATATCAGCTTCACTAATCCGCAACTGATGATAACTCGACCTCAAGTCAATCTTAGAAAAGAACTGTGCACCTTGTAGTTGATTAAACAAGTCATCTATCCTCGGGAGGGGATACTTGTTCTTCACTGTCACCTTATTCAGCTCTCTATAGTCAATGCACAGTCTCAGGGTACCATCCTTCTTCTTCACAAACAAGACTGGTGCACCCTAAGGAGAAACACTAGGTATGATAAAACCTTTATCCAACAACTCTTGCAACTGCTCCTTCAACTCTTTCAACTCTGCAGGAGCCATTCTGTAGGGTGGCATAGATATAGGAGTAGTACCTAGTACACATCTATACAGAACTCAATCTCTCTATGAGGTGGTAAACCTGGCAACTCCTCGGGAAAAACATCAGGAAACTCACAAGCAACAGGAACATCTATGAGTGACAACGTCTCTACTGAAGTATCCCTGACTAATGCCAAATATCCCTGACATCCTTTCCTCAATAACTTCCTAGCCGTAATAGCAGAAATAAGATTCTGAGGTGCTGAACTCCTATCACCCACAAACTTAAACTCTTCTTCATCAGGAATTTTGAACGTCACCTCTTTATTCCTGCAATCTACCACGACATAGTGTTGTGATAACCAATCCATTCCCAAAATAACATCAAACTCCATCACATCCAACAAAATCAAATCAACGGGTAATTCTCTACCTCCCACGAGAACTAGACAACCAGAAAGAACAATATCGGTGTCTAAGGAATCGCTCAGAGGAGTGGTAACGGACAAAGGAAAAGCCATCCTCGAAGCTTGCGAACAAGATTTAGAAACAAAAATAGGAGAAACAAACGAATGCGTGGCACCCGGATCAAACAAAACCCATGCATCCAGGTAACAAATAGAAACAATACCTGCCACGACTGCATTAGACGCCTGAGCATCCTGCTGAGTAAGATGGAAGACTCTGGCCTGACCTTGACCTCCCTACTGACTGGTAGAAGCCTGGCCAACACCTCTGGCACCTCCTCTAGTACCTCTACCATGACTCTGTTGTGGAACAAGCTGAGTGGAACTCTGATACTGAGCTGGTGGTACCTGAAATGGCACGGGTGCAGCACTAGCAATCGACTGCTGTGGGAATCACGGAATCTGCGGCTGCTAATACCCGGAGTAAGGACACAATCTGAAAAAATATCCTGTCTGCCCGCATCTGAAGCATGTCAGTGGTGTCAGATAACACGGTCCCTGATGGACTCTACCACAAGTCTGACAAACGCTGGCAGTTGATCCAGAACTACGACCACTGCTGCAGCTCGAAGCACCTGACCCGAATCTGAACGATCTACACTGACCTCCACGGCCATGTCTACTGCTCCGATGCACTCGCTGCTATCTCTGACTCTGCTGCGTCGGACCTCGCTGCTGACTACTCGAACCAACATGAAAACTCGAATATGGAGTAGCCTGTAATCCACTCGATTGAACACCTAGCTGGTAGTAATCAGGCATCGCTCCCTGCCTAACTAGCCTCAGCTCAATCTCCTTAGCTAACTCAATCACAGACTCAAGAGTAAGGCCCGCTGTAGGCATACCAGCAAAGGCAAAACCTAAACCAGTAACGTAGGTAGTGACTGCAAAATACTGGTCTCGCATCAGATCCTCTGCATATCTACCCAGACGGAGAAACTCTCGGGTGTACTCCTCTACAGATCGATCACCATGAGAAATACTGGTCAGTCGAAGACGATAGCTCATACAAAGAGGCTCTGGAAAAAATCTCCTCATAAATCGCTCTCTGAACTGAGCCCATGTCATCGTCATCATATAGGGCTGGATCATCTGAATTAACCAATCTAAGGTTGGTCCCTCGACAGATAACTCAATGATCATGATCCACTGGTACTCGGTATGAGCAGTCCGAGTCCTAGTCTCGATCACGTGCAGAAAATCTAACGGATCGGAAGTACCATCGAAAGCAATCCTGCCAACTCAGACATAGAACAAAGCTGCCTCAGGGTCAGACATACCCTGCTGATAGGCAGGCTGAACAGGTGGAACAACTGGAGGAACAGGAACATCAAATTCAGGCTCTACAAGGCTCCTCATCCTGTAACTCTCTCTGCCTACGGCGACCTGCCGCTCCTCGAGGTCTACCTCTGCCACGTCCTCTACGTCTAACTGGCTGCTCAGGAGGTAAAACCTCATCCTGGAAAGACTCATCATCCTCAGCCTCAACGACCGGTGGAGCGACACGCGCTCGCCTCCTCATACTGAAAAGACAAACGGAAAGATTTAGACAAAATAGACAATGGAGGAATAACGCAGAAAACTAAGCAAGGAATACTTATCAAGACATACTCGAACCTAATTCACTGCAGTAGTTCAACAGAAAACATAACTTTAAAACTAGGGCCACGACTCACACAACTAAGCCTGACACAGAACTCCGCTCTAATACCAACTTTGTCACGACCCAAAACAGGGGCCATGACCGGCGCTAGGGAACGGGAATTCTTTCGAATCCAGAACCCGTAGCAAGCCTAAAAATAAAATAAATATGCAATAGTAATAATAACAATATTAAATGCAGCGGAAATAAAAATCATAAATATCACCATAACATTTCAACCAACTGGATTTAAATCAAATCCTCATCATTTCATATATATAAACTCTTTTAATACAAATCCAATTCAAATATATAATATAACATCTCTTTAAATATTTAATAACTATTGCAGTGTCTAGATAAATAAATTTCAAGACTCAGGGAAGCAGTTTACATAAAAAAGTCGGGGTGGAAGAAATCCAGCGTACCGGCCTGCTACTGAGGTCTGAAGATGATGACTCTCCTGAAAAATAGTCAACAGAGGGGAGTCAGACCTCACTGAGTGAATTACTATAATATATATACATGCATACTAAATGACAATGCATACAGTCAACAATATATATATAATATGTATATATATATAGACAATTACACACAGATGTTGTAAAATCATTTTATATATATTTTACTGAAAATCATCGTTTATGAAGGATCAAATAGAACCCTAAATTATCGAGACCTCATAACAGTGTTAGACAACACTCTAGCCACACAGGCTCACTTAATCCAAATATGTTCACTTGTTCCATTTAGACAGTAGACTGTCTCGAGACACTAAGTCAACCGAGCTCCAGCAGTCTGACTGCCAGTGTGATTGGCCCCGAGACACTTGGTCAACCAAGCTCCAGTAATCACACCTCCAAACCATATCTCACATATCAATAATCATAACCAATCAATATCCATAAATGGTTAGTAATATAGCCTAAATGCTATAAGCGTACCGGTACGTACTCTGTCCTAGTGCTGCCCACTATGTAGCACGTTCTATTGATATCCTTCATTAATAATATAAAACATTCATTCGTAAATAAATGATGCATGAATTTAAATAAAATAACATTATAAACCATATATATACTGGAAATATATCAAAAGTAAACCAGGTATATTCGAGTATATATACGTCAAATAAATCCATTCAAATTATAAATTAAGCTAGAAATATATTTAAAAACATTTAAATATAATCTATTAATAAAACATGCATATAATTTAATATATACCAAAAGTAAACAAAAAATAACTAAGGATATACTTAAATACAAATCACATTATTTATGCATTTTAATCAAAATAAAACATAGATTTTTAATCATGCATCCTAAAGCATATATATATAGTATAGTAACTCACACTTAGTGCGCTCCATGAGATGGATCCGACGGGCCTGGTCCACTAGGCCTCGTCTCGACGCAACTAAACAAACAGTAATAACAGACATCAGAATAACCCTAACAGAAATCCTAGAATTCGATCTAGAATATTAAACACATAATCGAAATTAGGGTTCGACTGGATATCACGTTTTACGAGAATTCTATCGAAAATTCGACAGAACCTCCCCTGTAAAACGGACATCTCTCTACTCAAAGAGTAGAGCCGACCCTGCAAAGAAACATACTTCGAAAAATAGGCTCAACCACTCATCCGTAACCCCTCGGTCGGACTCCAAACTACAGTCTACCGACCGGGGTCCACAAACACAGAACAATTTCAGAAATACCAAAAATACCCTTATAACATAGAAATTCATTTTATAAGTAGAAATTACATAATTACCTTAAAATACTGTAAAAACCGATAAAATTCATTTTATTAGAAAAATCGTATATTATATATATATATTTGAAAACAATTCACGAAAAATAGTTTTAATTAGTTAAAAATACTAAATAATTTGTAGAAATCATTTTTATACCTTAAATAACTATTTAAACCAATTAAATTTACATTTTTAGCCAATTTAGGGTAAAATTACCAAAATACTCCTATATATATAAATATACTTAATTACTTCAAAAATTCACCAAAAATAGTATAATTATCCAAAATTAATTTTCTCAACATATTTATCAATAATATCAATAATTAAACTCAATTATCCAATTAATTTCAATTAAAGACACAATTAACCCTAATTTTCCAAAATTACATAAACTTAAATAATTCAAAATAAATACATCGAAATTCATAAAAATTCCAAATAAATTCCTATAATTCATTTCAACACCTAATTTAACCATAAAACACAATTTCATAATTTATTTAATTAATTTCCTGAAATTAGAAAATAATATTAAAAATATTCAAAAATACCCAAAAATCAAATTAATCTCCAAAAATTCCACAAAAATTCAAACATGAAGATTAAGCTACTAGGGTCAACATTTGTGAAGGGAGTTTTCATGAATCAATCAATTCGAAGCTAAAAAAATCAAAAACCCTAATATGGCCGAAATCAAAAATTCGAAACCTAAGCAAATCAAGACCAATTCAGCTCAAACCAAAGCTAGAATCACACTCACCGGAGCTCAAGGAGAAGAAAGAGATCGACAGTGTCGAAAATGGTGGTCGGAAAGTTGGTGAACGGCGAGGAGGGAAGTTTCGGCCAAAATGGGGAAAATAGGAGCTAGCCGGCGCTGGGGAAGAAGCTAGGGGCGACGGAGCAACTGGCTGGGGAAGGCGGAGTTGCTGGCGGAACACCGACGGTAGGTGGTCGGAAGTTGCAGAGGGAGGGGAGAAGGATCGGGCTCGGGAAGAAGAAAGGAGAGAAGAAAAGAAAAGGAAAGGAAAAGAAAAGAAAAAGAAAAAGAAAAAAGAAAAAAGAAAGAAAAAAAATAATTTTAAATAAAATATTTGGGGAAAAATCTCACACCACACTTATTATAATAATTTATAATTTAATAATAAATAAAATAATTAAATAACAATAAAATAAATAAATAATAATAAAATATTAGGGTAATAAATTAAACCCTAATTAAATAAATATATACACACATAGGCTTTATTTAGTAATTTAAAAATACGTATGAGTTCATGCAAGTCCGTAAATATATTAAAATAATTAATAATAAATTATTTATGTGAAAATTTCCTCGAAAATGAAAGTCTCGGGAAAATTTTACGTAAAGCACTGTAAATAATACACAATAATTAAATAGGTTTTAAATACATATCAACTCGTAAAAATATCATAATATATATAAAAAAATTATTAACACTGCATATCCTGATGCAGTATTAAAATATTTAAAAAAACACGGGATATTACAACCGAGCTCCAGCAATCACACTCCCAAATCATATCACACATAAAATCAAATCAATCCAATCCATATCCACAAATAGGTTAGTAATTAAGCCTAAATGCTATCAGCGTATCGGTATGTACTCGGTCTTAGTGCTAGCCCACTAGGTAGCACGTTCTATTGATATCCTTCATTATTATATAAAACATACATTCATAAATAAATGATGCATGAGATGAATATAATAGCAACATAAACCATATATATATATATACTAGAAATATACCAAAAATAAACCATGTATATTCTGAGTATATATATGTCAAATAAATTCAATTTAATTACAAAATGAACTAGAAATATACTTAAAAACATTTTAAGTATAAATCATTAATAAAACATGCATAAGTTTAAAATATACCAAAATATACTGAAAATATACCAAAAATAAACCTAAGTAATACTTAAATCATTTATGCACACTTTACTAAAATAAACCATACATTTAAAACATGCACCCTAAAACATATATATATAAAATAACAACTCACTGTTATTGCGCTCCTCGAGATGGGTTCGACGGGCCTGGTCCACTAGGCCTTGGTTTCGGCGCAACTAAACAAACAAATGATAACAGGAAATCAGAATAATTCTATCGAAATTTCTAGAAACTCAATCTAGAATACTAGACACAAAATTAGAATCATAATTCGACCGGACACCATGTTTTACGAGAATTCTACCGAAAATCCTGTAGAACCTCCCCTGTAAAATGGACATCTCTCTACTCAAGAGTAGAGCTGGTCCTTACAAAGAAATACACTTCGAATAAACACAATTCACAAACCCTCGGTCGGACTCCAAACTACAATTCACCGACCGAGGTTCACAATTCATAAAATAATACATAACACATGAAAAATTCCAAAAATGCACTTTAATACTCAAAATATAACAATTTAGATATTCAACATGCTAAAAATATTTATTTACCGATAAATACACAAAAACCCTAATTTTAATAAAATATTATTAAAAATTGCTAATTCTCAATAAATTCATAATATTGATCAAAATACATTTTATAATTCAATTACATAATTAACCCTAAAACTTACTAAAAATCGATAAAACTTATTTATTTAGAAAATCGTATATTATATATAATTTGAAAATAATTTACGAAAAATAGTTTTAATTAGTAAAAAAAATACTAAATAATTTGTGGAAATCATTTTTACCCCTAAATAACTATTAAAACCAATTTAATTACATTTTCAGCCAATTTAGTGTCAATTAGCAAAATACCCCTAGTTATATAAATTCTCTAAAATTAATAAAAAAATTCACCAAAAATAGTATAATTACTCAAAATTAATTTTCTATAACTCACTAATATCAATAATATACTCAATTAACCAATTAATTTCAATAAAACACATAATTAACCTAATTTTCCAAAAATTACATAAACTAAATAAATCCAAATAATTATATAAAATTCACAAAAATTACTAAGAAATGTTTAAAATGCATTTCAACACCTATAATCACCTAAAACACAATTTCATAATTTAATTAATTAATTTTCGAAATTAGGAAATATTAATAAAATAATAAAAAATTCACAAAAATCAAAATAATTCCCAAAAATTCCATAAAAATTCACAAAGCTAGATTAAGCTACAAGGATCAATGTTTGTGAAGGGAGTTTGCTTGAATCATTCAAATAAAAGCTCAAAAAAATTCAAAAACCCTAATAGGCCGAAAATAAAAAATCAAAACCTGGGAAATCTAGACCATTTCTGTCACGACCCAAACAGGGGCCATGACCGGCGCTAGGGAACAAGACTTCTTTTCAAATCGGAACCCGTACAAGCCTAAAAATAAAATAAACATGCAATAATAATAATACAACACATTTAAATAAAATACTGTGCAGCGGAATAAAATCATAAATTGTAATATCCCGTGTTTTTAAATATTTTAATACTGCATCGGGATATGCAGTGTTAATAATTTTTGTATATATATTATGATATTTTTACGAGTTGATATGTATTTAAAACCTATTTTACTTATTGTGTATTATTTACAGTGCTTTACGTAAAATTTTCCCGAGACTTTCATTTTCGGAGAAATTTTCACATAAATAATTTTTATTAATTATTTTAAATATATTTTCGGACTTGCATGAACTCATACGTATTTTTAAATTACTAATAAAGCCTATGTGTGATATATTTATTTAATTAGGGTTTAAAATTGTCACGACCCAAAACAGGGGCCATGACCGGCGCTAGGGAACGGGAATTCTTTCGAATCCGAACCCGTAGCAAGCCTAAAAATAAAATAAATCATGCAATAATAACAATAACAATATTAAATGCAGCGGAAATAAAAATCATAAAATCATAATATTATTTTCACCAACTGGATTTAAGTCGAATCTCTTCTCATATATATAAATCTTTTAATACAAATCCAGTTTCAAATATAATACATCTCTTTAAATAAAATACATGAAATCCAATACTTTAATTCACAACTACTGCAGTGTCTAGATAAAATAAATAAGACTCAAGTAATAATTTACATAAAGAAGCCGGGCGGAAGAAATCCGACGTATCGACCTGCTACTACTGAGGTCTGAAGAAGTTGACTCTCCTGAAAAATAGTCCAACGGAGGGGAGTCAGACCTCACTGAGTGAATTACTATAATATATATACATGCACACTAAATGATAATGCATACAGTCAACAATATATAATCTAATATATATATATACAGGCAATTACACACAGATGCAATAAAATCATTTTATATATTTTATTGAAAAATCATCTTTTATGAAGGATCACATAGAACCCTAAGATATCGCAACCTCGAAAACAGTGTTAGACAACACTCTAGCCATACAGGCTCACTTATTCCAAATATATCACTTAATCCATTTGGACAGTAGACTGGCCCCGAGACACTAAGTCAACCGAGCTCCGGCAGTCTGACTGCCAGTGTGATTGGCCCCGAGACACTTGGTCAACCGAGCTTCCAATCACATCACCTCCAAACCATATCTCACATATCAATAAATATAATCAAATCAATATCCACAAATAAGTTAGTATATAGCCTAAATACTATAGGCGTACCGGTACGTACTCGGTCCTAGTGCGCCCACTAGGTAGCACGTTCTATTGATATCCTTCATCAATAAATATAAAACATTCATTCACAAAAATAAATGATGCATGAAGTTCAATAAAATATCACATAAACCATATATATACCAGAAATATACCAAAAATAAACCAGGTATATTTTGAGTATATATATGTCAAATGAATTCAATCAAATTATAAATTTAGTTGGAAATATATTTAAAAACATTTTAAATATATTTTATTTACAAAACATGTATATGATTTATAAATACCAAAAATAAACCAAAAATATACTTAAATACAAATCACATTATTTATGCATTTTAATCAAAATAAAATATATATTTCTAAATCATGCACCCTAAGCATTATATATATATTATAGTAACTCACCTAGTGCGCTCCACGAGATGGGTCCAACGGGCCTGGACCACCTATCCTCGGTCTCAGGCGCAACTAAACAAGGAAATAAATAACTGACATCAGAATAAACCTAACAGAAATCCTAGAATTCGATCTAGAGTATTTAAATACGGAAACAGAATTAGGGTTCGACTGGACATCACGTTTTACGAGAATTCTACCAAAAATTCGGCAGAACCTCCCCTGTAAAACGGACATCTCTCTACTCAAAGAGTAGAGCCGACCCTGCAAAGAAACACACTTCGAAAACTACACAAAGCACAATCAAAATCCCACGGTCGGACTCCAAACTACAGTCCACCGACCGGGGTCCACAACACAGAATAATTTCGAAATACCAAAAATACCCTTAAATCACAGAAATACATTTATAGGTAGAGATTACATAATTAACCTTAAAACACTGTAAAAACCGATAAAACTCATTTATTAGTAAAACCGTATATTATATATATAATTGAAAATAATTTCGAAAAATAGTTTTAATTAGTTAAAAATACCAAATAATTTATAGAATAATTTTTATACCTTAAATAACTATTAAACCAATTAAATTACATTTTTAGCCAATTTAGGGGAAAAATTACCAAAATACCCCTATATATAATAAAACATACTTAAATTACTTCAAAAATTCACCAAAAATCATACAATTATCCAAAATTAATTTTCTCAACATATTTATCAATAATTCAATAATTAAACCCAATTATCCAATTAATTTCATTAAAAAACATAATTAACCATAATTTCCCAAATCACATAAACTTCAATAATTCAAAATAAATACTTAGAAATTCATAAAATTCTAAATAAATTCTAAATTCATTTCAACACCTAATTTAATCATAAAACACAATTTCAT
>CANTUR010001725.1:0-55996 GCA_947683625.1 Mallotus nudiflorus | reverse complement strand
TGACCTGCATATGATTAATATCCTGGTAACATTTGCCATTTTATTAGGGAGGCTATCGTTTCACCCTTTGGGTGGCATTCCATCTACTATTCATCAAAAGATTAAGTTTGCACATGAAGGGAGGGTTATCACCATCTCAGCTGAAACTGAAGTCGCTATAGCTGCACTAAAGTTGATCCCTAAGGAGATTTCCTTTAGTCCCAATTTTGAAGTCTGCATGGTCTATGAGGACAAGATGGATGAAAAGGTTCTAAGAATGATGCGCAACATGAAATTTTTGCCCTGCATAGGATTAAGGAAAAATCAGAGCGGACCTTCAGAGTTTGTGGGAAACAAAGTACCAATCCTGAAGCATCAGTTAGGATTCAAAGAGGTTGACGAAGCAGGGAAAGAGATGGGTATGTTAGACTGACCTAAAGAAAAGGAGAAGAAAACCATGGCTAGAGAGAAGACTCTGTGGGAAATCTTTGTAAAGGAAGGCACTGGACACCCATACAGTGGGACTCAAGAACCTCTCCTAGTGGCTGGGGAAGTTATCCTGGGGTTCGAGATTTGTGCTGAATTTATGAACAAAACTGGAGAAGTTGCTATCGAAAGGACCCTTACTGAGGAGCTGGTACTGGCTAAAGAGGAGTTTAAAGAGGATAAAGCTACTTCGGGACAGAAAGACCTTGATGATCATAACAAAGACCTTGACTTTGAGACTTACATCCTCGACTCTATCATAGATACCTTTTATAATGACTTTGATGTTTCTTTTGCTTCTCTATTTGAAACTGACGATCTTTTCTTTTCAAAAGTGAATGTAATAAAATCTGAATTTGTTTATTTGTGTGATGTGTTTCCTAATGGTTATTCGATTTGTGATGATCATTTCATGCATATGTTTGACATTAATTCCATGTAAACTAAATCATTTAATTTGGGCACAAACGATAACCTTAAAAATATATTGTTTACTTTTGGTTTAACTCATGGTGAGAGAGGAAAAATGGAGGAAATCTTAAAAAAAGACAAAAAGTATTTGCTTGGGGTTATGAAGACATGCCCGGAATCGACAGGGAAATCTCAGAACATAAAATCCCCACGTACCTTTACATAGTGCCAATAAAGCAGAAGCAAAGGAGGTTAAGGCTAGAATAGGCTCTCTTGGTTAAAGAAGAAGTAAAAAAGCAGCTGAAGGCAAAGTTCTTAGAAGTGGTAGAGGACACTCAGTGGTTAGCAAATATAGTTCCAGTTCCTAAAAAGGATGGAAGGGTCAGAGTGTATGTGGACGATCAAGATTTGAATAAAGCCTGCTCTAAGGATGACTTCCCGCTACTACATATTGATACATTAATTGATAGTAATAGATAGATTGAAGACATCTTTCATCACCGAATAGGGCATGTATTGTTACCAAGTGATGCCTTTCGGGTTGAAGAATGCAGGGGCCACTTATCAGAGGATGACGACTGCCTTACTGCACGACATTATCCATAAAGAGGTAGAAGTGCATGTGTATGATATGATGGTGAAGTCTGCAACTAGGGAAGGGCATTTTGAAGCACTAGACAAGTTTCTGGCTAGGGCAAAAAAGTATAATCTCATACTGAACCTGAAGAAGTGTGTTTTTAGGGTTACATCTAGCAAACTGTTGGGACACATTGTAAGCCAGAAAGGAATAGAGGTCGACCCAGATAAGATCAGGGAAATCAGGGATATGCCGGCACTGAAGAATGAAAAAGAGGTCTGAGGGTTTCTAGGGCATTTGCAGTATATCAGTAGGTTTATAGCCAAATTAACGGCCATTTGTAATCCCATCTTTAAGCTTCTAAAGAAGGACCAACCTGTTGTATATGATGAAAGATGTCAACAAGCTTTTGAAACTATCAAGCATTATCTGATGAATCCCCTGTCTTACAGCTACTGAGATCGGGTAAAGCCTTGATCCTGTATCTGGCAATTGAAAAGAATGCAATAGGGGCAATGTTAGCACAGGAAAGTGAAAAGAAGATCGAGCATGTTGTATATTACCTGAGTAAAAAGCTTTTGCCCTATGAAGCTACTTATGGTTTAGTGGAGAAAACTTGTTTAGTAGTGATTTGAGCAATGAAAAAGCTCTGACACTGCTTCTAGTCTTATAAAGTCCAGGCAATTTCTAAACATGATCCCCTTAAGTACCTCTAATAGACCCCATCTCTTAAAGAAAAATTAGCTAAGTGGCTTGTTTTGCTCACAGAATTTAACAGAGTATATGGCTAAACAGACAGTAAAAGGAAGAGCAGTAGCAGACTTCTTAGCACAAAGCCCGATGGATGATGACCAAGAGTGGAAGTTGGAGTTCCCCGACGAGCATTTAGAGGCGATAGAGATACAAGGCTAGGAGATGTATTTTAACGAAACTGTCAATAATAAAGGGGCTAGAATAGGGGTAATCTTGGTTACGCCAAAAGGAGAAATGATCTCGATGGAAAAAAAGACTCAAATTTGAAGTGACCAATAACCAAGCAGAATATGAAGCCTGCATGTTTGGTTTAAAAGCATTGTGCAACATAGGGGCAGGAAATGTTACTGTCTATGGGGATTCCATGCTAGTTATAAAACAAGCCACCAAGGAATGAGAGATAAAAAAAGACAGATTACGGCTGTTTTGGGAGTACTTGACTACCATCCTGTGCTCCTTCACTTAGTGTAAATTTATCCATTTGCCAAGGGAAGGAAACCAATAGCTGACACCCTAGCCACACTGCCCTCCATGTGGGAAAGTGGAAAACAACTAGAGGCCAGGCCCTTAATTCTCACAAAGTCTCGAGCCCCCTGTTATGAAGAATTGAGAGTAATGCCAGTTGACGGCACTGAGAAACCTTGGTTCTATGATTTGCAAAGGTATCTAGAAACGGGGCAATTTTCGGATGATGCTGATAAGAAAGAAAGAATATCCCTGCAAATGTTGTCTTGATAGTTCATAAGCGACAATGGGATGTTATACAAAAGAATGCCAGCCGGGGTACACCTCAGGTGTGTTGATAAGGGTAAAGGCTAAAAGCTTATGGAAGTAATTCATGAAGGGGTGTGTGGACCACACATGAATGGGACCATCTTAGTGAAGAAAATTGCCCGCCATGGGTTCTTTTGGCTAACCATGGAAGCAAATTGTGTGGGATTTATGAATAAATGTCACAATTGCCAAACATACAATGATGTTAGCCACTTACTCTCCATGGAGCTTTAAGGAATGACTTCTCCTTGGCCATTTACTATATAGGAGATTGATATCATAGGGGAGGTGAGGCCAAAAGAAACTAATGGCCATCATTATATCATTGTGGCTATTGATTACTTCTTCAAATGGGTTGAGGCTGAATCCTATGCTACTATGGGGTTGAAGCAGATGTTGAAGTTCATTGAAAAGAATATAATCTACAGGTATGGATTACTGCATCATGTAGTTACAAACAATAGTGTTCAATTTTGCGTAGAAATGGCTGCATTATTGAAAGATTATAAGATTGAGCACCACAGGTCATCTCTGTATAGGCCACAAGTAAACAGGGTGGTGGAAGTAGAAAATAAGAATATAAACAAGATCTTGACCAAGATGCTGGAAAATTATCGAGATTGGGTCGATTACTTATAATTCACATTGTGGGGATAACGAACTACTACTAGAACTTTGACAGGAGCCACTCCGTACTCTTTAGTTTATGGGTGTGAGGTTGTCTTACTGGTGGAGGTTGAGATAAGGTTATTAAGAGTCCTTCTGGAATCTAAACTCCCTGAGTATCAGCGGGTCAAAAGTCATTTGGCTCAGTTAACATTACTGGATGAAAAGAGGATGAAGGCCATGTATCATTCTCAGTTGTATCAGAAAAGAATAGTCCGTGCCTACAATAAGAAAATCAAGCTAGGCAAGATTTGCGAAGGGGATTTGGTGTTGAAACTTACAAGATCAGTCATGACCTACCCTCGAGGAAAGTTTAAGCACAATTGGGAGGGACCGTATCTAGTAAAGAAGTTATTTTTGAAAGGCGCTGCCATTTTGTCTAACATGGAGGGGAACGAGTTTAAAGAACCCATCAACCTAGACAAGCTCAAGAAATACTTTCTGTAAAAAGTCTCGCTAGGGAGAAAACCTCAAAAAGAGGCTGTCTAGGTAAAAGTTAGAGACTAAAAAGAAAAAAAAGTCCTGCTAGACTGAAAACCTCAAAAGAGGCGGTCCAGGCAAAAGTTAAGGACATATAAAAGTGGAGAGAGAGGTGCAAAATGATTAGTCAAAAAACTTGCAAGGGCAATCCGACTAGTAACATGAGATCTAACCAGAAGTGAAGTGTATATGTGTTTTTGTGCTTAAATGAAATGAAATAGATTGCTTTAATTATCATTAAACATTGCATAATGTGTTCATTATAAGCTGTTTAAAGTACAAAAGGGAAATTACTTCTAACAAAAGGGGAAATGATGACTTCATTTCATGAGCTAATTTTATCTTCTCTTCTTTTACTGCCTACTCTGTGAACTTAACATTTGTAATTCTCTTGTCCTTTTGTATTTAATAAACTCGTCTCTTTCTATCTGTTGCAAACAAACCCACGCTTTGCAATGATCATCGATAGTCCGATCGTCATCGTAGCTTAAATTTCTTTTGATGACTCTTCGAGGCCAAGTTGCCACTAGGTGAGCTAGGAAATGTTAGGAGAGAGGCCCTAGCTCGAACTTGTGAATAGGCTCTATAATCTGTTGTTTATGACCATATTGGCGGTAGAGGCGGGCTGGATTATAGAAATTGGCAAAATAGAGACCGGCAAATGGGATGCAATATGTATAAGACCAAATGGGTACATGCTGAAATCCCCACCACGGGCACATCCAGTGAATCAGTGTATCAAGAAATGTTGACAGCCATCCGTGAATGTCTACAGGGATGGGATGTAGTTTTCTTGTTCGACTGGTAACGTTAGATGTCTTAAGGAGGTTCGAGTAGGGCCCAACTTTTCATAAAACCACATCTATGGGATTGTAAATGGTTGGATACAGACAGTATGACAGTAAGAAGTTAAGGAAAGGACAATAGGAAACTTACCTCCAATAGGAATGGACTTTCTGAGAATCATTGCATCTTCGTGAAGTCATCCAATCCGATGATAGTTTCTGCTAAGATGAGAGGGAAAGGATTAAATCCTAACTCCACTTGATCGAGGATGGAAAGGATCTTCGTATCATAATGCCCCTGAGGGAGAGACCAGCAGAAATTGAGCATACAAACAGAGGGCTAACATGCGAGGCTAGTAGGTTTCTTCTTTGTCCACATTCATGGTGACCTCGAGGAATGACTCTAGTTTGATTTTTGAGTCGAAGACATAGTAAAAAGAAGACTGGGGTGGAAGGTTGAAAATACACACCATTTGTTGCCGGATGGAGTGACAGTCCGAGTTGTCGAGGGCGGGAAACGTAAGCCGACAAGTAGAATCCATATGATGGCTGAGAATTGCCTTAAATTCCTCTCGCATGGGACATATTTCTATTGTATTGAACCAGAAAATGTGTTTATGGGGATCCCAAAATTGAACCATGACATAGAGGAAAGGGAAATTAATTCTCCTAGTATGGAGTGATTTGAAGACTAGGTGGAACGGCTCAAACCTTGCCCAAGATTTATTATCCAAACCTTTCAAAATTGACTGTAGGGGCCTTAGACTTTGTTTTTTCATGTTTGTGGCTTTTCAGAGTTGTCTAGAGAAAGAAACAAGAGGTTAAGGATGGAGGGAACTCAAGAATTAGGTTAAACACAAGAATGTGGGTTTTTATAGGGGGAGGACCTCCTGCTGCTGAGGTGGTCGCCTCATTGATAAGCCGATCGACTTATCAATGAGGTGCTGCCTCAGCAGCAAGAGGCAATCGCCTTTTCACCAGAGACCAATGAGGCGATCGCCTCATCAGCAGCATAGGCCGTTTGTGCTTCTTCAAATCACACAGTCCAAATAGGTGCTGACAGTTACGTATGTAAATAGTAAAATCAACTCACATATGAAGAAATGAGAAAGACAAAACAAGTGGATTTAATCAAGGAAAATATGGAATTATGCAAGCATTCTGTCCATAAAACCAAAAACCAAAATTTTATGTTCACTATTTGAAGACTACACAAGTTTTAACCCTAAAACATCAAGCATCTGATCCAGTACCCTCGGGGTCAGCCTCTCCTCCAGCGCCGTTGCCACTCCTGTCATCATCCTCATCATCCTCATTAATCTGGAACACATCAATTTGACACTCGAGAGTGGCAATCCTCGCCCTGCTAGCCTTATCCCAATCCTATTTGGACAAGACGCAAGTTAGTAAACCATGCAAGCATGCATACATGTGGAAAATAATGAGGTTCTTACCCTCCACTGTTGGGTGATCTCCAACATGTAGTCTCTCTGGGCCTCTATCATGCGATACATATATAGGCCTTACTCGAGTAGAATCTGCATTATTGAAATCAATGTTAGAGCTAACGTTTGGTTTGAGGATTATAATGAAAGTAGGTCAGGAAAGGAACTTACATGAGTAGTACCACTAGGGGTGCATACATGGGTCAGGTCCTCGTCCAAAGTCAAGAACTGGCATGACAACTCTCCAAGAGGAACCCAACATCGAGCTAGAGGGTGGGGGATGTGAATGAAGCTTGCTGGGACAAACTCAAAATCGAAGGCAGTAGTCGACTTGGCTTCCTCGCCAGTTGCAGAAGTCTCCTCCCTACTCGGATCCAATCGACGCCTCAAGGGCTCTCTCTCCTACACTTGGGACCTAACCGGGGCCACAGGACTAGCAGGTCTAGTCTAAAGACAAAAATAGGAGAAATATGTTGAGAATGCAGTCAATTCACATGGAAAAGGGAAGCCGACAAGGATATACCTGAGAGGTAGAAGCGGTCTAGCAAGGGACCGTCAGCAGGAGGTGGGTGCGGATGAACTCTATATACCGGCTCTTCACACGAACTGTGTGGTCCACAGTTGGTGAGCCCACAACAGCCTGAGCAAGGTCGTCACCCTCCAGCTCATGAACCCAAAGCATACTGTCAAGAGGAGACCTAGGAACCTGCCTAGCTTTAATACCTGCCCTCCAGTGCAGGACCCCGCTCTCCCAAATACCTGGCTCAATATCCAGGGCCACAGAGGAGTACCCTCTTCTAGGCTAAGGGCCTGGAGCGAGTCATCTCAATGGTCCAAGTGTCCTCAGACCCCTACAAGTCGTTCCAGATCTGCAAAAAAGGGAGAGAGATGTCAATATGTAAGTAAATTGAACATAAATGATTTACTAATAAGTAGGTTTATGCTTTGTAGGTACCGCATCCTGTGTCAGAGAGTTCAGGTGCTGCCTGTGGATGTGAATGCGCGTAAGTGTCTCTTCATGACACGGCTAGCACCCCACCTGCCGAGGGCCAAGAAGTGGTCCCCCACTCATGTAACACCCATAAATAGCTCTAGCTCTAGAGTCCGGACCTGGAAAAATAAAACATGAGAAGTTGAGAAAACTGATGTAAGTAATGGAGGACATAATAAGATAAAGAAAAAAGGGGGATCATAACACACCATAACGGCATGCCAAAAGCC
The DNA here is from genome assembly GCA_947683625.1 of Mallotus nudiflorus. Classification (NCBI taxonomy): domain Eukaryota; kingdom Viridiplantae; phylum Streptophyta; class Magnoliopsida; order Malpighiales; family Euphorbiaceae; genus Mallotus; species Mallotus nudiflorus. The sequence continues at coordinate 48,419 of CANTUR010001725.1, read as the reverse complement.
GCAGAATCTCTTGGCCCCTCGGACCACCTCGTCCATGCTTCGGTACAAGTATGCCAGGGCACAGCTACCCTAATCGAATGTGGGAATCTGGTCAAGATCCCAAAGGGCCGTTAGAAACATCAGATTGATGGAGCTGGTGGTGTCAGTGAAGAAGGTGGTACCGATCAGGTAGAGCAAAAAAGCCCTCACCACCTGGTCAATCTCAAGAGGAGAGATCATCGTTGCGGCCCGATCTCAAGTGCAAAAACTCCTGATCGAGTCCAACTTAAGGGTATGAGTCCTCTTCATGTCAGGAGTCATCCCTAAAAGTCGGTTGACATATGCAGCCTTATCCGGAGACAACTGGTGTAGACTCGCATTAAAGGGAACAAGATCCTCAACGCAGGCAATCCCTGTGATGGTAGCAAATGATACCGGGTCTAGAGTGAGCTCACCAAATAGGAGATGGAAAGTGTGGGTCGTATCAAACCACCTCTCCATTAGGGCATGAAGTGGCTGGTAGTTCGTGCGCCCCTGCTTAGACGGAAGTGAGAGTACAAGTCCTCGAACCCTGTCTCCTGAATTCAATCCCCCTGCTCATCTGTCAAGTCATTGTAGAAGACCCGGGCTCCATGGAAATTCTCGGCACCCTTGAAAGTTTGAGCATCATACTGTAAATAAAGAAATAGGGAAGTAAAATTTATGCATTTTGCGGTTTCAGGGAGAAATACAAAATGAATGTACATATAAATAGTGCAATTTGCTCTATTAATGAAGTGATCGCCTCATCATAGTGGCGATCGCCTCATCGATAAGGCGATCACCTTTGTGAGGCACAGATAGGGATAATTCCTAATTTTTAATGATTAAAACACAAGTTTCACATTCTGTTTGATTAAATTAGGTCCTAAAATGATAATTATGCAAGATTAATCACTAATCCAATATAATTTTGCAGGAAATTTTAGGGTACTAACCTCTCTTGATGTAGAGGAGCAAATGTGGGACCCTAGATCTGCCAGTAGAGGAATCGAGTCCCCACGGGTCAATCCCAGACTCCGGGAGGCACTAATGGGAGGTGGAATATGATCCCACTCGGGCACAGGCAGTGTTCTATCATCCTCCATTGTTTGAAAAAGGGAGAAAGATGCAGAGAGTACAGAAAGTGTAAAGAGGAGGAAAAGGAAAAAAGAAAAGTGATAAAAATTTAAAGAGGAAAAGACAAGGGAAAAGTTATTTTTATAGTAAGTAAGGGTATTGGGATTCCCTAAAAAAAATAAAGGGCACAAGAGACAGAATTCAGAGTATGGATTTTTGAGATATAGTTTCTAAAGAAATGGGCCAAAAAAACTTGTATCGAAAAGAGAGGGCTGTTTGGGTTTGAATACCCAAAGCTCAAGGACAGGGCTATTCGTTTTGAATCACCGAAGCTCGAAAAGAGAGGCTGTTCAGGGTTGAATCCCCAAAGCTTAAGGACAGAGCTGTTCGGGTTTGAATCCCTGAAGCTCGAAAAGAGAGGGTTGTTCGGGTCTGAATCCCTGAAGCTCAAGGACAGGGCTATTCGGGTTTGAATCCTCGAAGCTCAAAAAGAGAGGGCTGTTCGAGTTTGAATCCTTAAAGCTCAAGGATAGGACTATTCGAGTTTGAATCTCCGAAGCCCAAAGGATCGAGATGACTGTTCGAGTAGTATCCCCAAAGTCAAAAGTGAAGGACAACTGGGATAGGAAAACCCAGAAGTCTATGACCCTAGAGGAGTGATAATCAGACCAGAAAAATTTGAAAACCACATCCCCAATGATGATCAAACCAGGAAAACTCGAGAATCAAGTTTCAGTATTGCGAGGACCGGGCCAGGAAAACCTGAGGTTTATAGTTTCTAAATTTCTTTATCAAATATTAATGAGTGGCTGATCGAGCCAGGAAAACCCGAGGATCATGGCTTCAGAACTGAAGGATTCATTTCTCAAGTAAAACCCGAGGATCAGGTATGTTCTTTTTTACCTTATTATTTATTTTTTGTTATGCATGTGATTTTTCAAGAAATTTTCATTGCATGTATTTTTTGAAAAATCAGGGGGCAAACTGTAGACACCCGATTCGGTCAGCCTGTGTTAGGGGATGAATTAGGGGCGCTCGATTTGACTGGCCCGTTGTCAAGCCTAATGATGAGAATGTGAAACTTGAACATGAGAATAAAGCCTGAATCTCTAGTGGACTTGAAAACCTAAAGCCTGGAAAACCCAAAACCGAGCCTAACTATCTAAATTTGGCCCAAGCCCGCTAAATCCAACGTAGGCCCGAGCCAAAGGGGCATCACCTCAGTGTAATGAGGCGATCGCCTCATTGATGAGGTGCCGCCTCTATGGCAGCCCACTTGCAGCTGCATTTAATGCAGCTACAATCATGATGACTAAGTGCTACGGGCCCCACTTTCTAGACCTGCTTCTTGCGTGAGAAAAAGACTTTTGGGGAAGGAAAAAAGGCTAGGAAAGCTCATGATGGGCTAGAAGGCTTAGGGGCATGGTAAAGCTAAAGAATAAAAGAGGAAGAAAAGAAAAAAAAAAGAGGAGGGAGGAGCTCTGAAAAAAAAAAAGATAGAGAGAAAAAGAAAAAAAACATCCTCAAGAGAGGAGGAGAGGTATAAGCAAATGAAGTTCCATATTTTCCTAAGAGAAGAAGGGAGAAGCTTGTGTCAAAAGTAGAGATCACATCCTAGCAAGGATCACAATCAAAAAAACCTTTGAGAGCCTCTCATTTTTAGTAAAAAACTTGAACTTAAACTTGACATGTGCATCATTTTGTGAGTTCTTGCTTATGTGACTAAGTTCCTAGTGTGTCTTGCTTGATATCTCACTTTATTGATGGATCTTTAAACACTTTTGCATGTAGTTGTAATTTGATGATTACAGAGTGTATATGCATGTTTTGTTACTTAGAGTAGAAGTCTGTATGTTTTGAAAGTCGAAGCTGACCTGCTGATCAAGCGACGCCTCTTCATAGAGCCGTTGCCTCATCTAAATGAGGCGATCGCCTTATCAATGAGGCGATCGCCCCATTGACAGGCCTTTAGAGAGTCTACCTTTTGAGTGTGTGTTTTATACCTTTTTTTTTGCTTTAGAATTATAAGAGCCCCTGTTGATGAGGTGCCGCCTCATTGACAGAATTAGCCTGCTTTTTGTTTTTGTTTTTTTATGTTTCTTGTGATGTCTGCTTTGGCATGTCTTCTTTTGACCTTAAACATGTCCATATCACTGCATGATGATGTTTAACCTTGATTGTTTGATGCTTTCTTTAGTTCATAATGTGAAAATCCCTTTTTTTTGTAATGCCTTTTTATAAGTACTGTTATATATGATTTCATTTTTTTTCTTTCTTGGAAAGAAGGACTAACTATGTATTATTTACAGGAATTACTTGATGACTTCTATTATCAAGTAGTCATTTTTACTAGATACCCCTCTTGCATTGTTGCTTTTATGTTATTTTTTTGGTTTATTTTATGTATATTATTTCTTTTATTTAGCTAAAAAGCGTTGTAATCCTTAATCCCTTCCCCCATTCGATTTTGAATGTATGGTTGTAAATTATTATTTATTTTATTATTGTTGAATGTTGGGACTTAAAGGCATGAAATTGGACTAATGTGCAAACTCGACTTGATTATAAAATTTGGCAATTATCCGAAGACAATTTTATTACGTGTGGTAAATGAGGAAATAATTAAATAATTAAATGGTAATAAAACGCAAAATACAAATAGAGGCCAACAGTAAGGTTGGGTGAGCATTCAAACGCTTATATCTAGTTTTCGAATTCGATCTCTGATGATGGCTTCTGGGAACCTCCGTGTGATCAAGTTGTTGTACAGTGTGTCTTGACTTTTATCTAGGTGGCGACTCCATCTCCGAATAGACCCAAGACCTATATCGTATTTTCTAGTGGGCCTCGAGCCCACACAGTGTCGTGGTCGTCAAACACTTGGGCGCGCGCTAAACCCCTCCGCCTACAACTTACCATTAAGTTTTTATTATATTACTGTTGTAATCATAATAATAATTATTATCAAATATCATCTTCATTAATTATAATTTTATTAACTTATATAATTATTAAATTCATCATTTTATTATTTCATAATTATATATTGTTTATAAATATATATAATTCTTGTTTAAAAATATATTATAAGATATATATTTTTTAACTAATAGATATTATAATTTCCAACACACTTAATTATTTTAATATATAAAAATATATATTGGATTAACTATATTTACTCCCATTGTTAACATGAAAATTTCTTCTTTGATAATAATAATAATAATAATAATTTTTACTTCTTGGGTCAAGCCTGCAACAAGTTTATCTTCTGGCCCAGGCTGCTTCTTCTTCTTCTTCTTCTTCTTCTCCAGGAGAAGCTATTTCTTCTTCGATCTGCTGCGTCTTCTTCAATTTTTAGTCCATATCACCGGTTCATCTTCACTGATCCAACAAATAACACCCGTTACGATTGATTCGATGACTGTCACGGCCGATTCACCCTCGAAATCTACCAAGAAAGATTTAGCCAAATCGATCCAGTAAAATCTCGTATTAGCACCTCAATTTTTCAGTACAAAATAGTCGATACGCATAGTATGGACCGTTTTTTAATACACTGACTGGGACACTGTTAGATCGCTTTTCTTGAGTCCCTGAAGTTCTATATGCAGCTGTAATTGTCGGTTTTGGGATACTAATACAAAGGCACTTTCAAGTGCTTGCCAAGCAGAAAAAGTAGTCATTCCGATTACATAGGGAAACACTTCCTTAGATAGGGAAGAAAATATCCATGACAGCAATAATTGATCTTTCTGAAACCAATCTGAAAATTCAGGATTTGGGACACTTTGATTTGGATTGTTTGTTGGAGATATCATCGAAGGTGTAGCAAGGGAGCCATCAATAAAACGGGTTAGTTTGTGGTAATTGAAAAGAGGCTGAAACTGAGTTTTCCATGTGAGAAAATTCCGGGATATTAATTTGACAGGGAGCAAATGATTTGAGGTAGTGGAAGAAGGAATGGGAGCGGAAGCAGGAATGCTTTGTCTATCCATGGATCCGATGCTCTGATACCATGTAAAGTTAGACAAGAAGAATGATTTTGTATATATTGCTGTATACAAAACAGAGTGTACAGCGACGAATATATATATTGATTACAAACGTATAGAGATAGACTTTATCGAGATAGACTTGTGTAACCTAAAGATAAGAATTACATAACAATAATACAAACAGAAAAGGACAGTATAGCTGTTGCTTTATCACAACAGACATTGCCAATGCAGTGCTTATAGGAAAAAAAAAAAAGCAGAAGACAATCTATTAAGGGGAACAACTGATAAATCACTAAATACAATTAGCGGTGGAGAAGAAGAGGAGAACGGTCTGTAAGAACAGGTGTGCAAAACATAAACTGCACAGACACAATAAATCAAATTGTTGGGACTTGTAGCATGTTCATTCAAGAAAAATACAAATTAATAAACTATAATTGTAACAAAAACATCAAAACAGATGAGTCTAACTTTAACTTGACGTAACAATTACCAATACTGATTGCAATTTGTTTTTATACTTGCATGAAAGTTGAGCCCATAATTTTGCATGTTTCTTGCACAATAGTTTTTGGTTTGATTCACGCTTTCCACTGCTGCAACTCAAATGAATCGAGAAATGACGTTAAATCAGATGACTTCAATTTGGTATGTACAACAGGGAAGGTCTAATTGCAGTTCTTGATCTTGCAGGCGGGACTTCTGAAGTTTCAATTCTTGAGATCTACAATGGTGTTTTTTCTCGTGCACACAGCAGTCAGTATTTTGCAATGTGTTGACAATCCACGTAACTGAAATCAAGCTAGGGAATTTGGAAATCAACGCAACCTTTCATCACAAAAAAGTCCCTTTAACTTCTGTTTTTACAGCAGCTCTAACTGCAGTCTCTTGTGATGTTAATGCCACAGCCAAGTCCCTTCAACTTCTACAGTCTCTTATGATGTTAATGCCACAACCACGTCCCTTCAACTCCTGCAGTCTCTAGTGATGTTAATGCCACATGGCACTTTGTGTCTGAGGTGTCATAATTCATCAACTCAACTATTATATATAGATAGATAGATAGATAATGTCTATATAGCAGGTTTGGCCATTAAGTTAAGAAGATCTTACAAGCTAAATACTTTTTTCTTTAACCTTATTAGAAGATGGTAAAAGAGGTCTTTACTATATATATATATATATATATATATATATATATATATGATTATTTCAATGACAATATTACGTTATCTATGTAGGATTATTTGAGTCTGAATATTACATTTCATCAATTTATGCAACTGTTTGTCTAAGATTATTTCAATGAGAATAGCAAACTTGCTCAAGCCCTTACTAAAAGGTATCAATGTTGTTGAAACAAAGTTTCTGCCTAATAAGCTAATTCAAAAGAATGTATCCTTGCCCAACAAGATATTCACTTTCTGCCAACCATTATCGAATTAGCTAATATAAACTGTTCACATTTAAATAATATGCTTGACTTCAAGCAATAATATATGTAATAGTATTAAATTAATTGTTAAAATTTTTTATTATTTTTATAATTCTATTAAAATCGAATTAAATTAGTTGAAGTATGATAAATTTTAAATATTAATAAATTAAAAAATATGTATATATATTTCACTCTCTCGAAACTTTTCTTATAACAATCAAATTAGAAAAAAAGAGCTAGTGTCATTTTAAACAAATATTAATAAAATGTGTATAAATTAACTGAAAACTTTTCTATGCTTTCAAAAGGAGATTTTATGCTTCATGGATTAATTTTGTGATGAAATCCATGTCAAGCAATATAATAATAATAATGATAATAATAATAATAATAATAATAATAATAATAATAATAATAATAATTAACACCTGAAGTATAAAAAAATTAAATAATAAATAAGAAAATATTTTAACGGAACAAATTAAGTTTATTGTCACAGGAAAATATGATTTGTGCCACCCATAAGGGACGCTCGATATATATATATATATATATTTTTTGGGTGCACCTTGCACTATTTGCACACACATTACTGTTATGGGTTTAGAGTTTTAGCGCAGGGACATTCTCCCATGTTGTATTTCGGGCCTTCCGCATACTCAAGGTTAAACCTTTGTCATCTCCAATGCTCATTGGTTTCGCCCTCCTATGGATTCATCAAGGGAGCTGGGACAGCTTCCAATCAGTGTGGTGCCTAATCAGTAAATCCATTCAAGGAATGGACGGCTGCTCGGCACATACTAACATCCTTTTCGCTATCCCGCATCCCACATTAAGTACAACCAGCAAGCATCATGTGTGTCACGACAAACGGTCTGTGACATTCTCCCCCACTTGATTTCGTAACGTTCTCATTGCGTGAGGAAGACTCCTCCCCCTTTTCTTTTTAATTGGTTAGGATTTGTGCGCAATTCCCTACCTACTCGCTCTCTTACACTGAGATTGCGGTCCACTTACAACTACCCTCTGCTGCTCAGGGTGTGCCAACACGAATACGAGTGCTTGGCGAACTTTCATTGCGACTTCCTACCTACTCGTCCTCGTCTTAATCTTTTTATAGAGGACCCACTTATGAGCACCCCTTTCATTGACCCGCCAGCATGGTAAATAGCATTTGGCAAACTTGTAGCTAGCACATAACCAGCTCTTATACCATTTGTCACAGGCTCAGAGTTTTAGAGTAGGGACATTCTCCAGTGCAGCACCCTGGGCCTCCCACATACCATAGGTTAAGCTTTTTCCATCTCCGATGGTCATTAGTTTCGTCCTCCCATGGGCTCATCAGGGGAGTGGGGACAGCTCCCGACCAGTGTGGTGCCTAATCAGGACGCCCATTCAAGAAATGGACGGCTGCTCAGCACGTACTCACATCCTTTTCACTATTCTACATCCCACATTAAGCACAATCAGCAAGCATCTCATACAATCTTACGTGTCACAACAAACGATCCATTATATTACGCTCCTCACACACTCAACTGCTCAAGCCCTCTTTAACTCTTGCTCTCTTGCACACTCTATACTCACTTTCATGAAATGTCATTCAATGTCCTATTGATAGGAAGGATAATGAATTAATTCGCGACTTGCTGCATTATGGTCGTGACATTTTATTACTATGTTGTTCTTTTTCATAATTATATAAATAAATAAATTATAATTTATAAATATTTAAATTATGATATAATAAATTCACCTAATTAATTTTATATTTTATATTTCACTACTTTAATTAATTGGTAAAAATTAAAATTTAAAAATAAATATAAATTTTTTAAAATAAATTTTAATTAAAATTGAATGCAATATAGAAATTACTTTAAAAAAAAATATCACGTAGGGGACCTTCCTTAATACGGAATTGCAAGTGGCCACTATCACTGTCAACTTGGAACTTAAAATGCAAATGGCCAAATTGATGAGAAGTTATACAGTGGTCTAGAAGTGTCTATTTATTATATTTAATTGAAAAATTAATTTAATAATAATTGAATAATTAATTAAAAAAGAAATTTAACAATCTAAAATAAAATAAGTGAATTCGAAAATTAATTTTTTATATTTAGTTAAAAAATTAATTTAATAGAAATTAAATAATTAATTAAAAAAGAATTTAAAAACTTAAAAATAAATGAATGAATCTGTTTAAGAAAATTATATTTTACTATTTGTTAAATTAATTAATTAATTATTTTTTACTTATTTTAATATAATTGATTTTAACTGTTAATTAAGTAATGGGCAGCGCCATTATATAATTTCCCCAAATTGAGATGTGACTATAACTTTCCACGTCAATGCATGCACACCAACTGTAACTCGATCTGAAGCATTCAGGGGAAGTGACATTTTTATAGAGATTCATGCACAGATTAAATCTTCTTTAGGATTTGGATGAGCTTGGAAAATAAATTTCATGGACAAAAAAATTAAACCTGAATTAACTAAGGCGGTAAATGAGTCTAGACGCTCATAAATTGTTTAAATTCGAAGTAATAAAAATTCATTTAAATTTAAATTTATTTTAAATTATGTAAAATTCAACTAGAAAAACTCTTAAATAAATTGAATAAATTTGTCGATTCATAATTTTTATATATAAATAATTTAATTTTAAATTTATAATAGATAAATTTTTATTTGCTGTAAATATAAAATTATTTTAAAAAATATTATTATCATAAAAGTATTATTTTATTATAACTGATTAAGTAAATAACTTATTTTAATTTTTAATGAATAATTTTAATTTATATTTTATATTCTTGAAATTTTTTTAACTTGTTTAAAATTTTTTAAGTTTGCAAATAACTCTTAAACATTAAGTACTATAAGAGACTCGGTTGAAATTTAACTCAATTATAAACAAATCAAAATTTAAATTAATCAAAACTTTATTTAATTCTAATGGTTTACACCTCTAAAATTAACCATGACTTCAATAATGTATTTCTCTATTACAAATAAAAAGAGCCGGCATAGGAATTTATTAATAGAAGTTGTTTTCATTTAAATGATATTTTAAATTTATATCGTGGTATATATAGTTGTATTAAATTAAGTAAAAAATTCTTACCATTCTAATAATTTTGATTGAATTAAAACAGATTAATTAGAGTGAATGGGACTAGTGTGACGGAGCTAAATGGATCTCTTAAACTCAAGGAGCTAAAATGGGGTTGATGTCATTTGCTCCTTAAGGCTGGCATTTTTCAAGGAGCTAAAATGGGGTCGGTGTCATTTGCTCCTTAAGGCTGGCATTTTTCCAAAAGTGTTTAGTCATGTTATTTAATTTATTTGCTTTATGGAGTGTATTCACACTTAAAAGAGGTTTAATAAAAGTCATTTGACACTTGAGGTCGGTATTCTCTCAAAAGAATTTAATCATATTATTTATTTATCCGATGAAATAATTAAATACACCAAGAATAAACACATAATTTTCACAAAAATAAAAAAACATAATTCATTTTTTTTTTTTCACAAATCCATTAGCATTAAAATATTAAAGCGACACATGAGGTCCAGATCATTTTAGTCTTGTCCAAAATTAATTTCGAAAATTACATTGGAAACTTGTTGATTTCATTTTGGGATTCTTCGCACATGTGTGTGCGCGCACACAAGGAAATAAAGTAGAGCAAAACTTGGAGGAAACTAGAGTAGAAAAATATGGGAAGCCAAATTGGTGAGGCAACACTCAGTGGCGGTACAGGTGATAAAACAATCCCTCTTATAGGATTTGGAACTGCTGAATACCCTTTTGGTGCCTCATCTGATACTGTCAAAGACTCGATTCTTCATGCAATAAAACTTGGTTACAGACACTTTGACTCAGCTGCTCTTTACCAAACTGAGCAACCTCTTGGCCAAGCAATATCAGAAGCCATACAACTCGGCCTAATTAAGTCTCGAGACGAGCTCTTTATCACTTCCAAGCTTTGGTGCAGTGATGCTCATCATGATCATGCCCTCCCTGCCCTACAAAAGACTCTCAAGTAATGTCTACTATACATAGACATAGCCAATGTTAAATTCTTTAAATGTCTGGTTATGTCATATGAAAATATATATGAGCTAGAGATATTGTCCTTTATCCAAATTGTACATATTGTTGGTGCAGAAATCTTAAACTAGAGTACTTGGACTTATACTTGATTCACTGGCCTGTGAGCTTGAAGCCAGGTGAATATGAGCTGCCTGTAAAGAAAGAGGATCTTCTTCCAATGGATTTCAAGTCAGTATGGGAAGCAATGGAAAAGTGTCAAGAACTTGGCCTGACAAAATCCATTGGAGTGAGCAACTTCTCATGCAAGAAGATTGAAAACCTGCTGACTACAGCTAAGATTCCTCCTGCCGCCAATCAGGTGATGAAGTAGTTTTATTATATATATAATAATTCTTATGAATCAAAGAGACGGAAAAGAAATAAATATGATATATTGGAGTTTGGTGGTGAAGGTGGAGATGAACCCACTTTGGCAACAAAAGGAGCTGAGAGCATTCTGTGAGAAAAAGGGTATACATGTAAGTGCTTACTCTCCTTTGGGAGCCAAAGGAACTCTTTGGGGCACAAACCTTGTTATGGATTGTGAGGTCCTGAAAGAGCTTGCTGATGCAAAAGGGAAAACTCTTGCTCAGGTAAAGTTGTCTTGTTGTATTTTCTTTCTATGCGTTTTGGTTATACGCACAATCCTCTAGGATTAATTAGTAGGGGCTCTTTTCACTTATATCATGATATCTTCATATTCGAATAGTGATCGTACGTAAAAACTGAGAGATTTTTAACACCCTTATATGTACCAGCCAGATCGAACTGAATCAAAAGATGATGATTATATTATGTATAATGAATGTTAGGTGTGCATAAGATGGGCATATGAGCAAAAGGTGAGTGTGTTAGTGAAGAGCTTCAACAAGCAAAGGATGGAAGAAAATCTTGACATATTTGATTGGAGATTGAGTGAAGAAGACTTGCACAAGATCGATCAAATTCCACAGCGCAAAGGATTCCCTGGTCTTGAATTCATATCCAATGAAGGTCCATACAAGTCTCTTCACGACCTCTGGGATGAACACATTTAATTATAATGTATATGACTCTGTCCAAAGAGTAACTATATTGAGATATATGTGTCCACTTGCGCTAATAATAAAGGCACTCAGAAATTGCCTCCTCCACTTTGTTACATTAATTCAGCTGCAAATGCAGAATTAATTATAATTCAACAATACTTGCTGCCACTTTCAATCAAATCAATTATTGAAATTATGTAATTAAGTTATAGATGTGAACCATGAGAATGACAATATATCTTTATGATTGCATAGAAATTATTTAGAGACACTATGCCAGAGAATCACTTCAAAACATATATTTATTAGCCTTTTTTTTGTTAGAGAAGATTATTTAAATAAGTTTTATTTTAAGCCTATTGAAATTTAATACATAAATTTTTTATTTTTTTAATTTAAATATATGATACTCTCAATATGGTAACTAAGTCCAACTATTTTAAAGTTTAAACCAGATGGATCCACAATTGGAGGAACAAAACTCTTCCAATACCTATTTTTTCATACATAAAACTTGTCCAATACCTTAAATTTTTTTCCTTAATTTAATTTATTATACTACATCATATTGTATATTGAATACACAAATTTTTAGTAATAACATTTGAATTGCATGTTACATTTTTATTAATTATTATTTGTTACTTATGAAATACCTGAAACATATTTTAGACATTCAACAGTCATACATTATATATGGTAGTTATATATATTGAGGGTTGCAATATGAATAGTGTGTCGTTGTCTGTACGAAATTACCAAATTATTCTCTTATTTTTAATAAATACTTCATGTAGGCTGCAATATGTATCATTACTCTATAATATAATAGGTGAGTGCAGTAACTTTTTTTAAGAAGATTTTTTTGAAATGAGGAGGAAGATAAAGATAAAACTGTTGATCAATGCATATGCCTTAAAAAAAGATATATAACTAGGAAACTTTTCAAATAATCAACTGTGAGTGTATGAAGGTTGTAAAAGTAAAAATAATTAGCACTTGAAACTAAGGTTAGTGAAATATTTTAAGAAACAAAAATTTTTTGCCTATATTTTGAAGTATTATCAAAATATTAGCCGTCTTTCTTTGAAATTTTGGAACTGATGTCTTTAAATTGGAAACTTATTGATTTGATTTGATTTTGGAATTCTTCGCACGCACGGAAATAGAGTAGAGCAAAACTTACAGGAAAATAGAGTAGAAAAATATGGGAAGCCAAATTGGTGAGGCAACACTCAGTGGCAGTACAGGTGATAAAACAATCCCTCTCATTGGATTTGGAACTGCTGAATACCCTTTTGGCGCCTCATCTGATACCATCAAAGACTCGATTCTTCACGCAATAAAACTTGGTTACAGACACTTTGACTAAGCTGCTCTTTACCAAACTGAGCAACCTGTTGGCCAAGCAATATCAGAAGCCATACAACTCGGCCTAATCAAGTCTCGAGACGAGCTCTTTATCACTTCCAAGCTTTGGTGCAGCGATGCTCATCATGATCATGTCCTCCCTGCCTTACAAAAGTCTCTTAAGTAATGTCTACTATACATAGACATAGCCAATGTTAAATTCTTTAAATGTCTGGTTATGTCATATGAAAATATATATGAGCTAGAGATATTGTCCTTTATCCAAATTGTACGTATTGTTGGTGCAGGAATCTTAAACTAGAGTACTTGGACTTATACTTGATTCACTGGCCTGTGAGCTTGAAGCCAGGTGAATATGAGCTGCCCGTAAAGAAAGAGGATCTTCTTTCAATGGATTTCAAGTCAGTATGGGAAGCAATGGAAAAGTGTCAAGAACTTGGCCTGACAAAATCCATTGGAGTGAGCAACTTCTCATGCAAGAAGATTGAAAACCTAGTGACTACTGCTAAGATTCTTCCTGCCGTCAATCAGGTAATCGAGTAGTTTTATTTAATGAATCAAAGAGACTGAAAAGAGATAAATATGATATAATGGAGTTTGGTAGTGAAGGTGGAGATGAACCCACGTTGGCAACAAAAGGAGCTGAGAGCATTCTGTGAGAAAAAGGGCATACATGTAAGTGCTTACTCTCCTTTGGGAGCCAAAGGGACTCTTTGGGGCACAAACCTTGTCATGGATTGTGAGGTCCTGAAAGAGATTGCTGATGCAAAAGGGAAAACTCTTGCTCAGGTACCATTCTCTTATTGTATTTTCTTTCTATGCATTTGGTTATACGCAAAATCCTTAATTGATAGAAACTATTTTTGCTTAAATAATGTCTCAAATTTGAATAGTGACATATGTAAAAACATTAAATTAATTATTAAAAAAATTTAACACCCTTATATGGTATCAGCCAGATCGAACTGAATCAAAAGATGATGATTATATCATGTATATATGCATGTTAGGTGTGCATAAGATGGGCATATGAGCAAAAGGTGAGTGTGTTAGTGAAGAGCTTCAACAAGCAGAGGTAGCTATAAGAGTTCCTGCTATTTGAAAGTTTAAATCAGGTGAATTCACAATTAGTTGAATAAAACTCTTCCAATACATTTTTTTTATACATAAAACTCAACCGGTAGTTTAAATTTTTTTTCTTATTTTAAATTTTATTATACTACATCCCATTGGATATTAACTACATAAATTTTTAGTAATAACATTTAAAGTGCATGTTACATTTTTATTAATTATTATTATTAGTTAACTATGAAATACATTAAACATATTTTAAACATTCAACAGTCATATAATATACGGTAGTTACATATATCAAAGGCTGTAACATGAATAGTGTGTCGCAATCTACATTAAATTATTAAATTATTCTCTTACTTTTAATAACTACCAAAAGTGCATGGGCAATATTGCAATTTCACATAGGCCGTGATTTGTAGCATTACCCTATAATATAATAGGCGAGTGTAGTAACGTTTTTTTTTTTTTTTTTTTGAAGTAAAGAAGGGAACGACTAGGATCAAACTGTTTACCTGTATATATTATATCACTGGGTTACTCAATATTTAACAATATTTATAAAACTTTTCAAATAATCAACTATGAGTGTATTTTTTAGACAAAGATTGTAAAAGTAGAAATAATTAGCACTTGAAACTAAGGGTAGTGAAATATTATACAAAACAAAAAAATTTTGCCTAAATTTTGAAGTGTTGTTAAAATATATATTAGCCGTCTTTCGTTGAAATTTTGGAACTGATGTGTGTATCAATTTTTTCACCATTCACGATTTGAACATCAGCAGTCAATTTATACTTGATAAGTGATGTCTGCTGTTTTTTCTTCCTGAAAGAAAAAACAGCAGTTGATACTCTCCCACCATTTGAATTCACAATTTTTTTCTTAATGGTTAATGATGCTTCCATTTGATTCAAACTTTATATAAATTTGATAAGATTTCACAAATTTTAAGCAATCCACCATTTTATTCTCATTTACTGCTAGTTTGATACAGATCGAGCTTGCATGCATGCCAAGGAATATAAAGACGCTCCAACATTTTAAGTTAGGGTGTGCAAAGCTCCAAATTTCTGTTTCAAACAAAAAAGTTATATGCTTTATGGGGGAGTAAGGAGCAATTAATCAAATTCTAGAGGGGGCAAAAATATAAATTTTAAGGGACTTTAATAGAATTCAGTTGGCCAAAGAAGCAGTGTACCTATTTAGTGTGGGGGCCCTTGACTAGTCAACATTCACCGGAACTTGTGTTAATGCTACTGAAGCAGAAATTGAAGAGCTTCAAAAGGACATCAAAGGCCTACCTGATATTCTCATGCAGGATTTAGATGGTGTGGCCTTTCCTAAAAAGTATTAAGTTTTAATTTGTGTTTTGTTTTTCTCCTCTAGGCTTTTAAGCCTGTCCCTTTAATGTATCAAATTTGATGAGTATTTATCAAAAAGTTATAATTGATATGCTCCTACATTAAAGGAATGTAATTGAGTCAAGTTAAATTAAAACACTGTTAAATTTAAATATAATTTAATTAAATAATTTATATAATAGAGCTCGACTCAGTTCAACTTAATTAATTAAATAAAATTTTTAAATTATTACAAATATATATTATAAAATATTCAAACTCAACTCAATTCAATAAAATATATTTATAATTATATTAAAATAAAAGGATAAAATGATACATATACACAAGTTAATTAAACTTAATTAAATTTATGAGTCTATCAAATTACATATTTAAAAAGCTCAACTTAAGTTCAACTTGACAATAATTAAATTAATTTTAAATTTTTTTCCAAATCAATCTCATATAGTTCACAAATCAACTTAAATCAGTTACACCCTTATCCTCTATTATGGACAAAATGAAACTGAAATAAACACAAATATAAATTTAAAAAAGTTATTCTTTTATAAATTCCTACAATATCCATCATTATCCATAATAAATACGGTCGTTGGCAACAATACTGTTGGAGTTGAGGTAAAATTGAAATCTAGCTGCTATTCATATTAGAATTTGAATGTTAGTTTTAAATTTTTATTTTATTCTTCATTTTTTTTGCTTGATTTTTTTTAATGAGGTCAAATGAACAGTTGACAAACGTCACAAAGGAGTTAGAGATTTAATTCTCAGGTTTCAAATACTTAAATCTATGATTATTACAATTTATTTCAATTAATTTACAATACAGTTTGATCAGGTTTAAATAAATATAATGTAATAGTTGCATTTAAGTTACAAGTCTAACCGTTATAGAAATAATAATTATAGGTATAATAATTAAACTGTTAATTTTATTTGGTAAATAAAGATAATAAATAAGCTGTTAATGTAAAATTATTTTAAAAACTGTTTATATAATTAATATAAAATAATAAAAATAAATTATTAAATTTTTATAAGATATAAAGTTATTTTTAAAAATAATGAAATTATCATTAACAAATTTTAAATTAATATATATATATTATTTGTAGCTTATTAAAATAAAAAAATAATAATAAAATATTTACAAGAGATATCATGGGCAAAACAAAATAGAAAGAAACAAAAAAAATACATTTAAAAAAGTTATTCTTTATAAACTCCTACTGATATCCATCATTATCCATAATAAATATGGTGGTTGGCACCAGAACAGTTGGAGTCGAGGTAAAATTGAAATCTAGCTGCTATTCATATTAGAATTTGAATGTTAGTTTTAAATTTTTATTTTATTCTTCATTTTGTTTTTAGCTTGATGCTTTTTTTTAATGAGGTCAAATGGACAGTTGACTAACGTCACAAAGGAGTTAAAGATTTAAATCTTAGGATTCAAATAGTTAAATATGTGATTATTACAATTTACTTCAATTAATTTGCAATACAGTTAGATCGGGTCAAATAAATCTGATAACTGTTATATAAATAATAATTACAAATATAATAATTAAACTGTTAACTCCATTTAGTAAATAAAGGTAATCAATAAGTTGTTAATATAAAATCATTTTGAAAACTGTTTATATAATTAATATAAAATACTATAAATAAATAAATTATTAAATTTTTATAAAATATAAAGATTATTTTTAAAAATAATGAAATTATATATATATATATATATATATATATATATATATATATAGCTTATTAATATAAAAATGAAAAAAAAAAAGAAATAGTTTACAAGATATATGATAAGATAATAAAAAAATGAAAAGTTTTTATTTTTTTTAGAAGATTTTTTTTTTTTTACAGGCTTTAATCTACTCCAACATAAGTTAATAGAAATACATTAAAATAAATTGAACTATTAAGAGATTAATAGTTAAAAATGCATATTTTGAAGTTATCAAATAAGGGTAAATAAAGATAATGCATTACAGATGTAACAATTAACTTTTTTTTATCTCGATTCAAACGTACCTATATTAACTTTTGACCGACTCTCTTGTGATTATATATATGCACATTATTGTGCAGGCTTCGTTGAAGGTGCTAGTGCTTGTTGTGGCAAGGGGTTATATCTTGGATCTAATTGTGGAGTAGAACCATATGAATTATGCAACAATCCTTGTGAGTATGTTTGGTTCGATGGTGCCCACCATGCTGAAAGCACCTATGCCCAATTAGCAAGGCTAGTTTGGGAGGGAGGACCAAATGTTTGGCGTATAATCTAAAGGTGTGTTTAAATATAAGTATTTGATTTGAAATTTTAAATTTCAAATAACATATAATTATATATCATTTCAAATTTTTATTAAATATGTTGAAAAAATTAATAAAGTTGGTATAACGGAATAATGTTTATTGAGGCAAAATAAAAATTATTGTATAAATAATCAAACAAATAAATAAATTGAGGCAGTTAAACCTGCCATATAAATAATATAAAAATAACAAATATTTTAACGTGGTTTACCCTTAGTATTTAGCTACGTCCACAGGATAAAATTTGAAATTTTCTTCCACTATAAAATTAGTAGGTACACGAGAGAGTATTCTTTAAATCAATACTAGAGGTGCTCAATAAAAGAGTTATCACCAAAATAGCGGCACTCAAAGTGTTTTCCAAATATCCCAAAATAATTACCTCACTATTTGACCACTCACCTTTTGAGAAAAATTTCTCAAACCCTTAAAACTCTCTCACACTTATTAAAGCAAAATTGCTTTGGCTCTCACCTTACAAGCACACACCTCACTCACTTATTTTTCTTTTGTTTGTGGATTCCTTCATTCCATACTTCAAATCCATATGGCTTTATACAGCCATATAAGTTGGCCAAAAATTAAACCAAAATTTTCAACAAATGTAACACTAAATTTGGTGTTGCAAACTTTTTTTAAAACTTGTGGGCTCCACTAAGAGGAACCCACAACAATTATTCCCCTCCCAACTATATGGAGGTCATCACCATTCTGGCGGCCAATCGATAGAATTCAAACTTCTTCCTTAGTAGAGTCATTATTAATATATCTGATCCATTTTCAGTTGTATGGATCTTTTTAAGCTGTAATAACTACTTCTCTAATATATCCCGTATCCAATGATATCTCACATTAATGTGCTTTGACTTTAAATGAAATGAGAAATTTTTACTAAGGTGGATAACACTCTAACTGTCACAAAATAGCTCGTATGTGTCTTGCTAAAAACTGAGTTCATTTAAGAATTTCTTCATCTATAACAACTCTTTACAAGCGTCAGTTACTATACTAAACTCTGGTTCAGTGATAGACAAAGCAACACATTTTTGAAATTTTAATTGCCATGATACAACTCCCCTTGTAAAAGTAATCAAGTAACCAGAGGTTTACTTTCTCGAGTCAACATCGCCCACCATGTCTGCATTTGTATATCCTGCTAACACATGCTTGGCATTTCTAAAATATAAGCATATTTTTGATGTTCCATAAAGATACCTGAAATTCCATTTAACTGCAACCTAATGTTCCTTTCCAGGATTTAAAAGGAATCGACTCACAACTCCATATGAGTGTGTAATATCTGGCCATGTACACACCATGACATACATTAAACTACCAAACTATTAAAGCATATGGATTTTTATCCATCTCTTCCTTCTCTTTATCAGTGGAAGGGCTTTATTGAGAAGTTAATCTAAAGTGATTAGCAAGAGGACAGCTAACCGCTTTAGCATTGTATATGTTGAACCTCTGAAGTACCTTCTTAATATACTTCTCTTGTGACAACCACAGTTTTTTGATGCCTTTTTCTCTAATAATCTTCATGCTAAGAATCTGATTTAATGGTCCTAAGTCTTTCATAGCAAAAGACTTACTCAACTGCTGCTTCAAGTTGTTAATTCTAGAAACATTCCAACCAACAATCAACATGTCATCCATATAGAGTAATAACACAATAAAATCATCATCAGAGAATTTCTAAATGAATGCACAATGGTCTGAAGTGGTCTTTTTGTAGCCTTGCTCCCTAATAATAGACTTAAACTTTTTATACTAATATGTCGGTGCTTGTTTCAAGCCATATAAGCTTTTCTACAATTTGCAAATATAGTCCTCATTTCCCTTTTCTTTGAAACCCTCTAACTGCTCCATGAATATTTTTTCTTCTAAATCACCATGAAGGAAGGCAGTTTTAACATCCATTTGCTCGATCTCCATATCAAAACTTACTGCTAAACCCAATATAGTACGTTTGGATGTCATCTTCATGACTTAATACCCATTTATTCTTCAAAGCTCTCTTGCCTTCGAGCAACTTCACAAACTCAAATATCTTGTTCTCATGCAAAGACTTTATCTCATCTTGCATGGCTTTATACCATTTATGTTTGTCTTCATCATTTATAGCTTCTTCAAAGCTTTCTGGCTCCCCCCCTGTCAATTCCCCCATTAGCTAGTAACACAAATTGATCTCTAAGATATCTAGTATAAGTTTATATGTTCTAACAGATATCCTCAGTGTCACTAGAGAAGCCTTATCTGCTGGTGGTTGATCATGAACACCATCATCATCATTTTAGATGGAATCTCAATGGGAGCATCTTCATCACCTACACTGGCCGATAGCTTCATTTTCATCTCCAACATCCCTTAGAATTATTGTTGGAGGAACTAACTTCAAATTTGAATCATCTTCAGAGCTGGGGATGTTCTTCTCAACTTTGACAATATCTTTTATTGGCATGTCTTTAATAAACATAGCATCACATCTTCTGACAAGCTTCTTCTGGACTGGATCATAAAATCTATAGCCAAGTTGGTCTTGACCATAGCTAATGAACACATATTGTCATGTCTTAACATTAAACTTGGACCTCTTATCCTTAGGAATATGCATAAAGGCTTTGCACCTAAAAACCTGTAGATGACCATAGGAAACATCTTTTCCTGACTACACCATCTCTAGAGTGTCAGACTATAGAGGAACATATAGTGAAAGGTTTAACACATCACTGCAGTAAGTAAAGCTTCACCCCAAAATGTCTTAGGCAGCTTTAAATATAGGAGCAAATATCTAACTCTTTCCATCAAAGTCTTGTTCATCCTCTCAGTTAAACTATTCAATTGTAACATCTTTGGAGGTGTCATTTAATGTCATATACCATGCTCTTTACAATAAGTATCAAATGGTCCAGAATACTCTCCACTGTTATCTATTCAGATGCACTTTAGCTTCTTGCTGGGTTGTCTCTCCACCAAAGTATGAAATTCCTTAAAGACATTTAGCACCTGATCTTTTAATTTCAAGGTGTATACCCATGCCTTCCGAGAATGATCATTAATGAAAGTCATAAAGTATTGGCAACCACTAAGTGACTTTAGCATTAGCCCATACAAGTTTGAATGAATTAAATCCAGCACATTCTTCATTCTAAAAGGAGGAGAACTCCTGAAAGCAACATTGTTTTACTTTTCTATAAGACAATTAACACATTTCTCCATATGCAAAAAATTTACTCTAGATAACACATTTTTCTTAGCCAACATTGTCATCCCTTTCTCACTTTTGTGGCTGAGTCTTCTATACCATAACTCAATTGTACTGCCTTTCTCCACAGCATCCGCCATGTCTTTGGAGAGATTTGCATGTATAAAATACAGTGATGAGTCCTTTTTGCCTCTAGCTACCACTAGGGAGCCTTTAGTGAGTTTCTATTAGCCATTATAGAAGATGTTGCAGAAACCTTCATCATCAAGCTTGCCTGCTAAGAGCAAATTCAAGTGAATATTTGGAACATGCTTAACATTCTTCAAGACTAGTCTTGTGTCATTCTTTATTTCCAAACACACATCTTCTTCATTAGTAACTCTTGTTCGATTACCATTTCCCATCTTCACAAATCCATAATCTCTTGGAGTGTAGAATGAGAAGAATTCTCTTCCAAATGTAGTGTGAATAGAAGCACCACTGTTAATTACCCAGCTGATTTCATGCGTAGTAAGAGTAATAATATTATCATAAAAAAGGACATTGAATTCTTTGAGAATTTTTGCTTCGTCATCATCATTATTATTATCTTTTCTCTTATTGTATTTTTATTCTATGCGTATGGTTAATTATGCACACAATCCTTCAGGATTAATGAGTAATGGTACTTTTCACTTATATGATGTCTCATATTTAAATAGTGATATATGTAAAAATGTTAAATTAGTTATTAGGAGATTCTTAACACCTTTATATGGTACTAGCCAGATCGAACTAAATTAAAAGATGATGATTTTATCATGTATATATGCATGTTAGGTGTGCATAAGACGGGCATATGAGCAAAAGGTAGGTGTGTTAATGAAGAGCTTCAATAAGCAGAGGATGGAAGAAAATCTTGACATATTTGATTGGAGATTAAGTAAAGAAGGCTTGCACAAGATCGAACAAATTCCACAGCGCAAAAGACTCCCTAATCTTGAATTCATCTCCAATGAAGGTCCATACAAGTCTCTTCACGACCTCTAGGATGAACACATTTAATTATAAGATACATGACTATCCAAAGAGTAACTATATTGTGATATATATGTCCACTTGCGCTAATAAAAAAGGCACTAAGAAATTGTCTTCTCCACTTTGTTACATTAATTCAGTTGGAAATGCATAATTACTTATAATTCAAAAATGCTTGTTGCCACTTTCAATCAAATCAATTATTGAAATTGAAGTTGTGGATGTGAACTATAAGAATGACAATTTTTTTTAACTGACAATTTTTTTTAACCACCTAAAATTCGGACCTAAATTTTTTATGATTGCATAGAAATTATTTACAGTATATATTATCTCCATTTCACATACTATGTCATAGAGAATCATTTCAAAAAATATATTTATTAGCCTTTTTTTTGTAGAGAAGATTATTTAATTAAGACTTCATTTATTTGCAGAAAATATTTTGTCTTTAGAAAAATATTTTCTTCAGAAAGAATATTTTTCAAAGAAAATATTTTACTACCTCTGTTTCTTTTTAATTTTCATTTTAGGTTGGATTTTTTGTTCCAATTTATTTAACATTTTCAATTACTAATACATTTTAATTACTTTTTTTCCTATTATACCCTTATTTATACATACACTACTTTTGAGAATATACAAAACTAATAATTACGTAAAGGAATTATTGTAAGGGTAGTATAGTATTTTACATATATATTAATTACATTTCTTAATCTATGTGCATAATTCTTAAACGACAATTAAAAAAACAGAGAAAGTATTATGTTTGGTTGCAACACTAAAAAACACAATAAATGAGGAGATAAGACATTGAAAATAGAAGAAAAGACAATAAATAGGGAGAGACTGCATTGAAAAATAAACGTGAAGGCAATAAATGTGGACAGAATGCATTGAAAAAAGTATTAAAAAATGTTTTTCCATCCTTAAAATGAGAAATCATTTTCTCTTTTTTTAAGGTATTTTTCCTTTGATTGGTACATTATTTTTCTTTAGCTTATTTTCCCTAGATAATCCAAACACTGCAAAATAAAAGAAAATATTACATTTTCTAGCAAACAAAAGGAGCCTAAGTTTTATTTTAAGTACATTGAAATATATGATGCTCTCAGTACTTTGTAACTATAAGAGTTATAACTATTTTGGAGTTCAAACTAGGTGGATCCTTAATTAGAGGAACAAAACTCTTTTAGTACCTATTTTTTCATAAATAAATTTCAAATCCAATAGTTTAAAATATTTTTGTCTTATTTTAAATGTATTATACTACATCATATTTGATATTGAATACATAAATTTTTAGTGATAACATTTGAATTGCGTGTTACATTTTTATTAATTATCATTAGCTAAGTACTCCATTCATTCTATTCCAATTGTCATTTAAGGTAGCATCACAAAGATGGAATCCTATTTAATAGGCATATTTATATGTGCAAATGACTATATAACCCTCTTTTTAAAAACTAAAAATTAATGTGAATTATAATTACTTTAATAGAAAATTTACTCTAAAATCAAAATATGAATAAAATTAAAAAGAAAAATGTATTTTTTATTGGTAATCTAAAAAAGTCATTTGGAATGGAACAAATTCTATTTTTTGAAAGACAATTAGAATGGAATAGGTGGAGTATAAAATAAGTAAAATATATTTTAAACATTTAACAGTCATATATAATCCCTCCATTTCACTCTAGATAGTGTTATAAAGATTAAAAATCCTATTTAATAGATATAATTATAGGTACAAATGACTATATAACCCTCCTTTAAAAAGATTAAAAGTTAGTGTGAATTACAATTATTCAAATTGAAAACTTACTTTAAAACCAAGATATAGGTAATGATACCACACATATATATTCCTATTTAATTAAAGAGTTTTGTTTCCTAAATAGGGTTACTCAGAAAGGGAAGGTAGCCAAATCCATTTGAGGAAGGGATTTTGCCTCAAGAAGATTCCTAAGCAAAGAAGGAATACTCTTATATTTGGTTTAGGATTCCTATCTCAAGAGGAATCCTACTCTTTTCAGGTCTAAATATCACTATAAATAGGACCCCATACCCCTTATTCTTAATCATCTTATTCTCTTATATTTTAGTTGTCCCTTACTTTCTCTCTAAATTCTTTCTTTATTCTCTAACTTAGGCATCAAAGTATTTGTGGGGATCCTCCCTACCTCTTACTTTATCCTTTTATTGATTATTTATAGGTCTTAAGCTTAAAAGTTCAGAAAATAAGTTATCAAGTAGCGTCGTCTATGGAAAATCTTAGGAAAAAGCCATTCATATACCTACTAAGTTAAGACATCGACACTATGACTTCTAGCCCACCGCCAATCTCGACTCCTGAAACTAACATTAATCCCTCTGCACCCATTCCTTTAATTAATCTATCAATACCTCTCCCAACAGCAGTGCTTCCAATAACTTTCTAGTATGCCAGAACTTCATATGGAAATACGCATTTACCTCTTGGTAATACCCAGGGATGGTCGGCTTCAGGCACTGACTTTCCATATTATGCTCCATTACAACACCATCACCATCCAATACCTTTTGTACCTTTTCCAAGCCTAACAGATACACTGGTTGTTACCATGCCAAACCTAAACACTATAACCCAAACATTCAATCTCACCTAAACTAATAAGGAAGTAATGATACAAAATATCCAAGCTCATATGGCCTTAATGCAACAACAACTGAACACTTTAATTCAAAGTGGCAACCCTGAGCCAGCTCATATAGACAACAACATGACACCTCAGGAGATACTTGAGGTAAATAAGGGGAAGAGTAAAGTGCTAGAAGGGGAATGTAGTTCAACTATTCCAGCCCTTGACGACTCAAAGTTAACTTAAAAGGTAGAAGTGGTTATACACAAAGCCCGTATGAAACCAAGAAAGGAGGATGAATGTATTATGAAAGGCAGAACTCCATTCATAAAAAGGATAATCCAGACAGAGATCCCTACCAAGTTTCAGAATCCCATCAATTGATCAGTACAATGGGACCAGAGATCCCATTAACCACATATCCAAGTTTAGAATAAGGATGTTGCTCCAGAATGTGAACGATGGAATCATGTGTAGAGTCTTCCTAAGCACACTCATAAGGAACACCCAAAAGTGGTTTCATCGACTCTCGAAAACTCTGTCACCTCTTTTGAGGACCTAGCAGAAAAATTTCGTACCAAGTTCATCACCAACATTCCCCTTACCAAAAACATATCTTTGGATATGCTGACAAGAGGTCGATGAGTCCTTACGAAGCTATCTTAATCGGTTCAACAAGGTAGCCATACAGATCGAAAACCTTATGGACGAAGTTGCCATAGAAGCTCTAAAAAATGCTACTAGACTCAGAAAGCTCAAAGATAAGATAATGATAAAAGAACTTAGCACTTTTATAGAGGTAATGGCTATGGTAGTCAGAATGATAAAGATGGATAAAGATAGAAGGATGTAAAGGGAAGAGGAAAAACCACCAACTAAAGATGAAAGATCAAAATCCAGACGAGCAAGCTTCCTAAAAATAAATTTGAGAAACCCAATAGAAAGATTAGATGAGGAAGCAAACAAGTACACACCTCTAAATACCTCTCGATCTAGAATTTTCATGTGGGACAGACATAATGGTGTAGGAATTACCCCAATCAAAAGAATAAGCCCAAGCCAAAGATCCACGCAAGATAAGGGACACTATTGCTAGTATCATCAAGAATATAGGCATGACACTGAGGCTTGTAGAGAACTAAAGAATGCAATAGAAAGACTGATTTAGAATGGTAAACTCAACAATTTCATAGACACCTCCAGGGGCAGTAGGAACCTAGAAGCCCAGGCACGAGACAGGCCAGAAGCAAAGAAAGGCCAGAATGAGACAGCTGGTATTATTAACATGATTATTAGTGGAGAAAATGCTAAGAAGAAACTTAAACAGAGCTATAGAAAAGGGCCAACCTTCAAGAAAAAAGAGATCATATTCAATTCAGAAGATGGTTTGCATGTTCATCATCCTTACTGCGATGCCCTGGTGATAAATGCATACATAAATAATTATTTAGTGAAGAGGCTATTGGTTGACAATGAAAGAACCATCAATACATTGTCTTGGAATGCTTACAAAGCAATGGAAGGCTCCATCACCGACCTAAAGGCCATCTAGAATCCCATTACAAGCTTCTATGGAGGAACTATACAGCTTATGGGAGTTATGGAGTTAAAACTGGAATTTGGAAATCGAGAAAATGAAGAAACGAAAGTCATCAAAACCCTATTCAATGTGGTGGATCTCCTACTGGCATATAATAAAATCATAGGATGACCAATGCTCTATAAAGCATATGCAATAACCATTATCCAACACTTTACTATGAAAATTCTAGTCAAAGGCAGAATTCTTACTATCCGTGGAGATCAGCATATGGCCAGACAATATTACCAGATGGCCATAAAGCCTCAGATGGAAGCCTTCCCTCTAGAAGTATAGGAAATAGAGAAACAAGGTGTTGGACCATAACCGGTTGACGACACTGAAACATTGCAAATTGCTAATGGGAAAACAGTGAAGCTTGGTAATGAGCTTGACTATGACACCAAGGAAGGAATCAGGGAAGTCCTCATTAGACACTCGGAAGACTTCGCCTCTCGGGCATCTGAAATAACTGGGGTAGATCCCCAAGTTGCTTGCCATAGCTTGAACATCAGACCAGGGGTGAAGCTAGTGATTTAAAAGAAAAGAACTTTTGCATACGAGAGGCAGAGGATAATCATTGAGGAAATGAAGAAATTGTCAAAAGCCAGGTTTATCAAGGAAGTTACTCATCCAGAATGGGTGGACAATATGGTACTCGTTAAAAAAGAGAACGGAAAGTATAAGATGTGTGTGGACTATACTTACCTTAATCGGGCATGCCCCAAGGATAGCTCATAGACTCCGCAGCCGACCACAAATTATATAGTTTTGTTAACACGACGTAAGGATATCACTAGATACCAATGAAGGGGGAGGATCAGGAGTAAACATCCTTCATCACCCACAAAGGCCTTTATTACTACAGGGTGATGCCTTTCAAACTAAAGAATGCCAGAGCAACATATCAAAGAATGATGAACCATGTACTTTAGGA
This sequence comes from Mallotus nudiflorus, assembly GCA_947683625.1. Lineage (NCBI taxonomy): Eukaryota > Viridiplantae > Streptophyta > Magnoliopsida > Malpighiales > Euphorbiaceae > Mallotus > Mallotus nudiflorus. The sequence goes on along the minus strand of CANTUR010001725.1, from coordinate 21,250 downwards.
ATAGATTGGGACAAATGTGGAAGTATATACGGATGACATTATTATCAAGAGCAAGCATGCAAAATAACACCGGATGGATCTGGATCAAGTTCTCTAATTGTTTAGCGAGTCTAGGATCAAGTTAAACCTATAAAAATGTGTCTTCAGAGTCAAAGCTGGCAAATTCCTAGGATTCATGATATTCCATAGAGGTATTGAAGCCAATTCAAAAAAAATGGAAGCCATTCTCAACATGAAAGCCCCAAAGAATATCCACGAGTTACAAAAACTAAATGCAGAATCATGGCTTTAGGACATTTCATTTCATGCTCAGCCAAATGGTGTCTACCACTATTCTAAGCTTTAAAAAATTCCAAGAAATTTGTTTAGACTGCAGACTACTAAGCGGCCTTTGAAGATGTCAAAAAGTTCCTATCCTCACCACCTCTACTAAGCAGGCCAGTCCCAGATGAAACACTGTATTTATATCTCTTGGTAGGTCAAAAATGCATCACTTTGGTGCTAATAAGAGAAGAAAAGAGCTAAAAAACCTAATATATTACATAAGCAAAATGCTCTGAGGATCCGAAGTCCGTACCCAATGCTGGATAAGCTGGCCATGCTTGTCGTTCACACATCCCGAAAGCACCGACACTACTTCCAAGCTCATCCTATCATTGTCAGATCCCACTTCCCTTTACGAAAAATCTTATAAAGGCTTGAGACTTCAAGCAGATTAGTTCAATAGTCAGTATTGCTTGGAGAATTTGACATCGATTATGAGTCTTGTTAGTAAGTGAAAGCCCAAGCATTAGCAAATTTCATTCAAGAAATGACATCGGAAGACCTCATCATGAACAAGGCACTAAAATGGAAGCTCTATGTTGATGGAGCATCCTCCAATCAAGGATCCGATGCCAGAGTGATCCTCAAGGGACCACATGAAATCCATATTGGTATGTAGTTTGAATAGAGTACAATGCGACCAATAATGCTGCGGAATATGAGGCACTCATCACAGGATTGAAGTTGTATGCTGAAGTCAGAGCCAAACACCTCATAATACATTCGAACTCCTAGCTGGTAGTAAATTAAGTTTATGGGACATTCTAGATCAAGGACCCAAGCATTGCCAGATTCACGGGCAAAGTCATTCAACTCTTGAAGCAGATCGAATAAGAAGGGGGCCAGTGGGAGATCATCTAGATACCCAGGCATGAAAACTCTAACGCCGACCTCCTAGCCAAATTGGTAGGTAAAGATAGTCAAGCATTTAAGCATATAGAATTCACCAAAGTACTGATAAAACCTAGTATCGAAGACCCCGATATCTTAGAAGTACGGGAAGTCTCGAAATGGATGTAACCGATAGTCTAATACCTGGAACACGGAATGCTTCCCGAAGATAAATTAAAGGCTTAGAAATTGAAGATGAAGGTAGCCCACTATTCTATCCACCACGGAGAGCTCTAGAGGAAATCCTTTTCACATCCATGGTCTAAATGCATATCCCTAGAGGAAAGGAATTACATACTCAGGGAAATCCACAAAGGAATTTATGGAGCGCATAAGTCCCACTACACACTAATCAGGAAAGCGGTACTTCAAGGATATTATTGGCCCACCATGTCTAATGATGCCCAGAAGGTAACTCAAGAATGTTAAAAATGCCAGCAATTTGCTCGTCTCAATCATAAGCCTTCCCACCCCTTGCATCTGATCGGTAACCCGTGGCCCTTTACCATATGAGGAATGGATATCTTAGGTCCCTTCCTGACCTCCACTTCATAAAAAAAGTTCTTAATTGTGGCTATAGACCATTTCACTAAATGGATAGAAGTGGAAGTCATTCCAACCATCACAGAAGCTCGGATCTAATATTTCTTATGGAGAGAAATCATCTATATATTTGGCCTACCTCACATCTTGATCACAAACAATGGCAAGCAATTTGACAATGAAAAGTTCAAAGTTTTTTATTCAGACCTTGGGATAAAGCTTCATTTTACCTTGGTAGCTCACCCACAAACGAATGGGCAAACAGAGGTCACCAACGGAACTATCATGTAGGGATTAAAAAAGAGACTTAATAAGAAAAAGGGAAACTGGATTGAAAAGCTTAACAAAGTGATATGGGCTTACAGGACCACTCCCAAATTATCCACAGAGGAAACACTGTTAATACTAACTTATGGCATAGGCACAATAATTCTAGTAGAGATTGGTTCACCAAGTTATAGGATCAACCGCTGCTTCAATTAAAACATCAACAACATTGATACCCGGATATGTCTAGACCTACTAGAAGAAAGACAAGAGCAGACACCAACTACAGCTAAAGCACATAGTTAGAGGGTAGCACAGTATCATCTCTGGTGCAGCCACTCAAGATAGTTCAAAGTAGGCAATTGGGTACTCAGAAGGGCAGATATTGGCAAAGGCAACTCCAGCACTAGTAAACTGGGTCCAAATTGGGAAGACCCCTATCAAATCTCAGAACATACATCTAAAAGGGCATATAAATTAAAAAATAGAAAAGGCAAAGAACTGCCATGATTTTGGAATGTGAATTGCCTTCGAAAAAACTATCAATAAGTGTACTCAGAATGGTATTAAATAAAGCATCTATTCCTTGAAGAGATAATCATCTTACAAAATTTCAATTATAAAAAAATTTTCTATTCGACTACTTGTACATCTGAACCATCCAGCTTAAAGATGGGTAGGAGAACAACATTAGCGGCACTAATAAGTGCGGTAAGCTCCGTAAAGGACCCTCTAATAGATTCAGGAACATCCCTTACACGAAGGGAAGATGCCTTTTGCTGAGCATCCTTTTCAGTAGCAATCTTCGTTAGGTCAGCCAGCATTATTTGATCCAGTTCTACCAAGTCTAGCTCTAGATTCTGAGAGAGAAGGATCCTCCTACATTCAGACCTATAAGCTTTGAGAAATCCTCCTACCATGCTCTGGTAGGATCTTTTGTCATTTTCTTAGGATTTTTTGACCTTGGATAGCTTCTTCTCCAGATTTGCGATATGAGAATCCTTCTCTTTAATCCTCTTGGTCAATTGACCCTAACTATGCTCCAGATCAACAATCTTTTTCTGACTCGCCTCAGCCTCAGATTTTGCCTCTACATATTTTTTCTAGTAGAGCTCTAGTGTTGCCTTTGCGCCATCTAAATTTTTCTCAAAATCGATGGATATTGTTTTGACCTCCATCTTCTTTAGGTTATATTGGCTTTTAAGGTAGAAATACTGATCCTTTGCCAGTAACAGGGCCTGAGTCATCTGTGAAAAGGGAAAATTTATGTCACTGAATCCAAGAAAATATAAAAGTAACAGAGAAATAACATTCACTTACTTCTATAGAATGACTGATCATTGAACCGAATAGCTCTTTCAGACCCTCCTTAGACCAGCGCTGCATATCTGCAGGCAGCCTCAGTGACTCTGCATACTGATCTCAAACCTGGGCATTTGAGACACTTAGAAACTTCACCTTATTCAAGATCCAAGCCCTCATATCTAGACATTCGGATAGCCTTGGACGCTGAATGTATAGCTCCTCATCCAACTCTTCGGTATCTGAGCCTTAGTTGATCAATTGTCCCTTACGCCGACTTTTGTTATCAGAACAAGAAGATTTGGCTACAGTTTTTCCCTTTAAATTGACTGTCACTTCCTCGGGGACTATAGGAGCTTTGGGGTTTAAAGAGGGGGAGGAGATCTGTACTTATTCTGGTCCTGCTGGTTCATCAGCTAGAAGTAGAATTTCGTCTATAAAAGAAAAAAAAGTCAGCCATCTACAATTGGAAAAAATAAAAAGCAAGTAAAAAAGATACCTCTTAGTAATCTAAACATACCAGTAGCTTGAACACAGTCTGGACAAACCCTCAACAAGTATCTTCTGAATATGTCCTCAGCAAACCAAGCCTCGGCCAAGCCATCAAGATTGTAGACTTAAGACCATCTCCGTATCGGGGTTTAATAATCTCGAAGGCCATTTTACTCTGTGGCATTCATCAAACCATATTTTTTGTACATCCAGGAAGTCTGCAGGGTGCTTGATAATAAAAAAGCTATGCCTCCATTTCTTATAAAGATCTGAAAGCTTTATAAACAGACTGTGGTTGGGAATAACTGACAAGGAGTACATCAGTTCTCCCTTTTTCTTGGTCAAGCTGTACATATACCATAGGATGTTTAAGTCTGGTTTCCTACCATCTTCATGCATCAACTGGATAAATCCAGTCAAAATCCAGTAGCTGTTGGGGTGAAGCTGATCGGGCACTATGTTAGAACTATTCATAAATCTTTTTACAAAAGGATCTAATGGAAACTTTAAACCCCCTTCTAATTAGTCAAAATATACCACTAGCCTATTAAGACTTAGCATGGGGGTATGAGCTCTAAACTTCCTATCTACAGTGTGAAGGGCATAATCAGCGGGAATGGAGAATCGCCTCCGATACCACCTCAGTAATTCCTCATCTATTTTAAACACAAATAGGTCAGAGCTAATATGTTCCCTCAGTGCCATAAGACTATCTATGAAAGAGAAATAGAGCAAGAACGAAAAAGTAAAAAGGAAGGAAAAGATCACCTGGTTACAAAATGGAGGGTCACAGCCTGAAAAGAGTGGTAGCAATGGCGAAGCAACTATGACACTGACGAAATAAAAGAGCAAAATGCAGTAACTCAAAGCAAAAGGGATATTTATAGATCCATAGAAGGCTCTGGAGAAAACCATTAAATGCCCTCATTATTTCTTTGCTTCTCTTCACATCATTAAGGGCAGTTTGGAGAATGAAAAACCTATTAATCGAGTGGTCATCATTATGGCAATAGAAATGTCTCATCTTTTAAAACACGAAAGGACGCGTTGGTTACACAATTCAAATTTAAAAAATCTAGGCATCAAGGAAATATAGCTGTTACCAGCCCAGGCATATCTTTGCCAGCTGTTTTTTTCAACTTGGCACAGCAAGATCCAGCATTGCCCTCCAACAATTGAAGCTGGCTCCCTCATGTCGCTTCTATAGTACTGATATTTTGAGCATCCATGCCTTATGCATTAATACCAGTAACTGAAGTTGGCTCCCTTAGGTCGCTTTTATAGTACTGAGGACGAGCATCTGAGCCATACTTGCGGCACATTCAAACTATTTGGCACTCGGGCTACACTTCTAATGCACCGAGACTATCTGGCACTCGGGCCGCACTTCTAATGCACCGAGACTATACGGCACTTAAGCCACGCTTCTAATGCACCAAGATTAAGTCCAGTGACTGAAGCTAGCAACTTTAGGTCGTTTCTATAGTATTGAGGTTCTGAGCATGTAAGCCTCGCACATTAGTTCAGTGACTGAAGTTGACATCCTCAAGTCGCTTCTATAGTACTGAGGTTCGGCACTCGGGCCGCCCTTTTAATGCACCGATCATCAAAACTCCAGTGACAACTGGTTCCATCACATCACTTTCGTACTGATGGGTTAATCCATTACATTCATTTTCACAGTCTTTGTGCACTCCAAGGTCCAAATGACATTTCAGCAAAGCAATGGTTTTAAGACTCAGTACCAAGCTTTCCCTTTTTCCTATGACTAAGGCTGGCCACCTCAGCTCACCCTTCCATATTAATATGCAATGGCTAACCACTTTCCCTCTATGAAAAAGAATAAATGTTCTATCATTTACATACTAGGATACGTCAGACATAAATATCCGAACAAACCTACGAGGGGGGACTCTTGATACCGCACATATATATTCTTATTTAATTAAAGAGCTTTCTTTTCTAAACAGGGTTACTCGAAAAGGGAAAACAGCCAAATCCATTTGAGGAAGGGACTCTGCCTCAAGAAGATTCCCAAGTAAAGAAAGAATACTCTTCTATTTGGTTTAGGATTTCTATTTCAAGAGGAATCTTACTTTTTTCAGGTCTGAATATCACTATAAATAGGACCTCATACCCCTCATTCTCAATCATCTTATTCTCTCATATTCTAGTTGTCTCTTACTTTCTCTTTAAATTCTCTTTCTATTCTCTGACTTAGGCATCAGAATATTTTTGAGGATTCTCCTCACCCTCATATTGTCCTTTGTTGATTATTTGCAGATCTTAAGTTCAAGAGTTCTGAAAATAAATTATTAGATAAAATTGAAAAAAATAATTTATATTTTATTAGTAATCTAAAAAAGATATTTGAAGTGAAATAAATTTTATTTAAAAAAAAAACAATTAAAATGAAAGGAGAGAGTATATGATAATTACATGTATTGTGGGCCGCAACATGAATAATGTTTAATGGCGTGCACAAATTTGATTGGCAGAAGTAGTCTAGCTTGTGTTTGGGGCATGACTACTTAACATTTACTGGAACTTGTGTTAATGCTACTGAAACAAAAATTTAAGAGCTTAAAAAGGACATGTCCTAACTATTTACCAAATAACTCCAACTGAAATGTCCTAGATCAAAAAATATAGAGGAACAAAAATGTAAATTTAATTAATTAATTTTTTTTGAATCGTTAGGGAACATCCATCGTTTTTTATTGTAAGGATAAAGGTTTCACGACGTCGCTCCTCCATTGTGCTATTCCTTTTTTTATAATTATATTATTAAAAAAATAAAATAAAATAATTATTTATAAATTATAAATGTTGAAATTATGGTACGATGGTTAATTCAATACATTTTAAATTTTAAATTCTATTATTTTAATTAATTGTTAAAAAGTTAAAATTTCAGAAAAAAATTAAAATAATTTTAGTTAACATTGGAATAATATATAGTAATTGCCCAAAAATTTGTTATCTTTTAGCTACTATTGATGTCATAAGTGTAAATGTGTATCTCTGTCCCTGTATAAATATGGTCGTTGGCAACAATACAGTCGGAGTAGGGTAAAATTGAAATCAAGCTGCTATTCATATTAGAATTTGAATGTTAGTTTTAAATTTTTATTTTGTTTTTCATTTTTTTGCTTGAATTTTTTTTTTTTTTTGACTAAATTTGCTTGAATGTTAATTTGGAATTATTTTGGTGCTTTTTTTTAATGAGGTCAAATGGACAGTATACTAACGTCACCAAATAGTTAGAGATTTAATTCTCAGAATTCAAATACTTACAGATACAATTATTACAATTTACTTCAATTAATTTACAATACGATTGGATTGAGGTTAAATAAATATGATATAATAATTACAGATGTAACTGTTGTGTAATAATTAAACTCTTAAATTCATTTGATAAATAAAGATAATGAATCAACTATTAATGTAAAATCGTTTTAAAAATGTTTACATAATTAATATAAAATAATAGAATAAATAAATAAATTATTAAGTTTTTATAAGATATAAAGATTATTTTAAAAAATATTGAATTATCATTAAAAAATCTTAAATTGATATATATATATATATATATATATATATATATATATATTATATATATATATATATATATATATATATATATATATATATATATATATATATATATATTACAAGATATGTGATAAAATAATATAAAAATGAAAAGTTCTTATTTTTTAAGAAGAATTTTTTTTTTTACAGGCTTTTAACCTACTCTAACCTAGGTTAATAGAAATACATTAAAATGAGCTTAATTGTTAAGGGATTAATAGTTAAGGGTTCATATTTTGAAGTTACCAAACAAGGATAAATGAGAGTAATGTATTATAAGAGTAATGATTAACTTTTTTTAACTCCGAATCAAACCTTCCCATATTAACTTTTGATCGACTCTCTTGTGATTATATATATGTGCATTATTGTGCAGGCTTCGTTGAAGGTGTTAGTGCTTGTTGTGGCAATGGGTTATATCTTAGATCTAATTGTCGAGTAGAGCCATATGAATTATGCAGCGACCCTTGTAAGCATGTTTGGTTCGATGGTGCCCACCGTGCTGAACTTTCTTGTGCCCAATTAGCGAGGCTAGTTTGGGAAGGAGGACCAAATGTTTGACGTATAATCTAAAAGTGTGTTTAATTGCGCAAATATAATCTAAAATTTTAGATTTCAAATAACATATCATTTCAAATCTTTATTAAATAAAATTTTAAATTTATTGTAAATTTGTTTCAAATTCTCATGAATGTAAATCCATATAGTTTCTGAACAAAATATTTAATTCAAATTCAAATTCAAATTCATATTCAAATCACTTGCATCCAAAAATAACATAGGAATTACATGAAGTTGGAGTTACATAGGACTTTGTGTCCTTGTAACAACTTGGGGGCTTTCAATATCAAGAACTCGAGCATTTGGCTTTAAAATGTATTCCTTATTTTGGGTTGGTTGTAAGTGCTTCAATGCTTTTATAAAGATCTCTTAAGCAACCCACCATTTTATTCTTTGTTAAGAGCCCATCACAGTTCCCAATGGCAACGCCATGATGCTAAAAAGAAAATCAACAATTTCTTTCTCTGCCTCTGCAAATAGGACAAAGGAAGAGGAATGGTTCATCAACTACTTGGGGAAGAAAAATAGTTGAAGATTACTTGAAGTCATGATATAATTAATCAAATTTAAACTCAATGATTCAATGTTGCAAGACTTTATTAGAATTTATATATAGCCATGTTTCATAACAAAAGCCAACACCAATAATAACAAAACATAAGTGGGGATTAGTAGTTTTGAGTATGAATTATTATTATTTTAAAAATTCATTTTTTTCTCAAGATGGCTATAAAAATTTTTATAGTAGACAAACAAGTGCGTTATTGATCGGATTGACAGGAACAAGATTTTGCCACTCATTTCTTTCTCCTTCTTTTTTATTTTATTTATCTTCTAAAAAACTTTTATTTTCAAACACTAATGATCATTTCTAATGTTGACAGTGATTTTATATTATCCTTTTCTATTTTATTATTATTATTTTTTTAGCATTCAATAAATACATTTTTTATGAATTTTTTAATCTTTCCTCATGTAATTTTTGGGTTAGTATTTGATGGAATTCAATAGTTTCAATTCAAACTTGGTATGTAGAAATTATCATCTTTTAAGATTAATACTCCTTTTTGGACCGTTCAAGAATGAGATAAGATGATTAGAACAACTAACTTAACCATTTACTAACAAGGATGAATATCTAAATTAGACTTGTAATTTTTCAAACAAACAAACAAATTACAAGTGATTTAAATTAGACTTGCAATCTTCTAAATGAACAAATAAGTTTAGTAAGAAGAACAAGGTTTGGTTTTGATGCCACAAACTTAATTAGACTTGATAAGTCACAAAGTTCACTTAAAAGCTTCAAAGCAAATTCCTTACAAGGAAAAGCTTATAAAATTTAACTCTAACAACTTTCTTACAATAGAAATGAAAGCTAATACACTTGAAAATTTAATCCCACTATCCTATAATTACAACCCATATTACATTTATTCTCACTAATGACCTCTCAAACTCCCATTTAAACATTGTTTATAGTCTTGATTGTGTATAGTGTTCAATGATGCTTTACTATATGTGTTATGGCTGTTGAAATGGTAAAAAAATAGGTGCAAAGTCGGCTAGGATGTTATTCTATGCATTTAAGCTTATTATAACTGACCTAGGCAAGAATTAATGAGTGACTATACAAGTGAAGTTACTGCTATAATGGTAGCCAAGATTTTCACTTTCAAACTTGCTCATTTGTGTTCCCTATAACCACAGTGACTGTGACCTCATCATACATTTTAGGCTTCAAATCCATTTGTTTTAATGTGTTAAAGATGCTTATTTGAGCCTTTTTTGATCCTTTTTTTATTTGAGTTGAATTTGAATATTTTTGAACTCTCTAAACATCTTAAATCAAATTGTTTATGCCATAATTAAAATTTTTTTAGCTGAAACATTAAGGCTATTAATTTAATGGTACAATTTGATTTACTTAGAATTTTGAAGCCCAAAAATTAATTAAAAGCCTAGCCATACAACTTAATGACTAAGACATAAGAAGATTTTGGAAGATGAGACTTACTATAGCTTGGTGACAAAGCTAGAAAATTCTAAAAACATTAGGTGACTTAGGGAAACAGAGTGTCACTGGAGTTATGAAGGTTGCATGAATTTATTCCTATAAGAAATAAAAAAAATTCTTAGGCTGGAGAATTAATTGGGCGAAGTAGCCTGTAAGGAAATATATCTATAAAAGTAAAGAGGAGCGGAGATACTAAAAAATCATCAACATCTACTACATCTACATCAATCTACAAATTTAGAATTATTAACTAATCATTTTCTTTAGTTTACAATAGCACTATCTACTTTAGTTTTGTACTATTCTCTCAAATCAATATTATTTCTCTTTTAAATTGCTCAAATAGTTTCTTTACTTTCAAATTTCCATTTTTGAAATCTAAGTAAATTATGGTAAAGGTGCTTAGGAACCCATTTTTCATCTAAAGAATTCAGGTTAAATTTTAAGGACTTACTCCTTTGGCATGCTTGTAATCACACAAAAAAATCAAAAATAGCCAACAATCTTTTGGCACGCTCGGTGGGACACGTTTCAATAGATGAACATATTTGAAGAGGAAATTTTTAAAGTTGGTTACTCAATCCATAATTCACCTTTAAACCCATGTGGTTTCTGGAAACTAATGAAGGAATGCTTGATGCCTCAAGATCACTCTTAGACTGAGGCACATGTGGGCCATTCAGGCCAAAATTTAAAGATTATTAGTGCTCTCATAGAAGGAGTAAATCAAATAAGAAGTTCTCTTAAAAACACTATGAAAAATTTTGAAAATGATGTGCAGAAAAATATGCAAAGGGGTAAATAGCTCATTTGCCAAAATGAATGAAAAAATTTCCAAACTAGAAGGTCAAAATTCTGCATAAAAAGTGAAGATTCAATATCAAAAGCAAGGAAAAGGCCCCCAGGGGGCAATGTTTCTCATGAGAAAAAGCTAAATCCCCAGGCTCAAATGCCTTTTCTCCAAATGTATATGCCACTTCCCCAGGGACAAAAGTAAAACATAGCGAGTACATATGAGGAACAATAAATTCCTCAAGTTCAGACATTACTTCCGACTAAGAACTAAATCCTTAGGGACTTAGACAAAACACAAAAAGTGACATTTTACCTAAGGAATAATCAATTCTTCAAGGTCAATCACTGATTCCTCATAATTAAATGTTAACACATTAAGGCTATTTGTCTTCTCTTTAATCCCCAATGGTGGAAATGAACATGATTGTAAAAAATGAGACATAATTGATAGAGGCAAATTCAGTTTCTTCAGTAACATCAACCAAATCTATTAATATGGATTCAAGAACACTAGTGGATTTAAAAAACAAAATCAAAGAAAATGAGGTGGCTCAGCCTTCTAAGATGAATCCAAATAGATTTAAAAATTATTGAAGGCCAGTTCTTCACAATAAATTTTTTAGCATCAGACAAAAGGCCACCTAATCTAAATTCATTAAAAAATAACCATAAATACAGGCTAATGAAAGATGAAAGGCTTGTACAATATAAATTTATGGTGTCACAGTCTGTTCCACCAAACAGTGGCATAAGATGGAGTATAAGAATTTTTCTCAACCATTGACTTATGCACATAAAAGAAGACTGCAGAGATAAAGGGCATTTAAAGAACAAAATGTCCAACCTAATGCTAAGATCAAATTCAAGCCTACAGCTAAAAAGGATCCACTTTCTAATAAAAAGGAGTTTGTGATGTAAAAGCCTGAGGAAGGTGTCACTAAGTTCCACACTTATGGGGCAACTTCATCAGGAGAAACAGAAGGGATCATCCTAGAAAAGTCATCAAGAGAGGTAATTAATGCAATAATAATGGTTTTTTCCAATTACTGTTTATAATAAAAATTCTCTTATTGTCTTCTCTATGGTAGATTCAATTAAAATACTAAGCTTTAAAAGGGATGGGACCATATGAAAATGCTAAATCATGTAGTTAAATATTACCTCCTTTATAAGCCTAGGAAGGTAGTCAAGGCGGTGGAGCTAAAAATATTTCCCATTATGTAGGAAAATAAAAGTTGAAAAATAAGAAATAATAACTAGCCTTTAGTTAGGAATTTGCCACTAGTTGGCAATATTTTGCTTTTTTGGGTTTTGAAAATTGGCTTGATAGCTAAATTTGGATTTTGTAAGTTTTTGTGTGTTTCTATTTATTTAGCAAGTTTGAATTTGGTGTGTTTCTATTTACTATTTCCCAATGTGTGAATAAGGTGCATGAGTTGATGAAATTTCAGCAATATAACTGTTGAAAATTAGACTTTTGTTTTAGTGCATGGTTATGGTGTATATGTGTGATGTGATCAATGATGCAAGAGGTTGAACTAAAAACTGACATGCAAATACAAAGCAAATCCCTAAAAGACAAGACAGTGGATTCATATTCACTGTGAAGAAAGAATTAGAGAAATATCAAGACAAGATGCAAACAAATTGCATAATTCTCAAATTCCCAGGCAAGAAAATAACAAAATAAATAGGCTAAATAAACAATTAATTTGGTCAAGACATAAGAGATGCTTTAGAAATATAGTCTTCTATGAAAATAATAGTATTTTGGCAATTTAGTGCTAAAATAAATTTGTCTTATGGTGATATACATGCAAGCATTAGTGTGATTTGAGACATAAGTGTTTGTGGATTTCATAAGCCATATGCTATTTTAAAATGTTTACCTTAATGAGTTATGCTAAAATAGAATGTTGTACCAAGTATTACCATGCCAAGATGTTGGAACATGCAAATTATGCATAGAAAATATGCAAAACATATTTTGCCCCAAGAAAAATTAATTTGTTACTTTAAAATTAAAGATAGATAAATAATGACCATCTAACAAGCACTTTATTCGGTCTAATAAAGCTGAATTAAACAGATAAATTCCACAAGAGATGAAATTCAGGCAAAATTTTGCTAAAATAAATATAAAGAAGTATCTCAAAGAGAAGCAGTAATAAGTTTTGGTCCATTTCCCCATAGCAAAGCAGACCAAAGTGCTAAATGAAGTCCAGTCTAAGGATGGGTGTCAATACATTTATTTTGACCTAATAGGCTAAAATTGTTCTTGCTTGAAAATTAAATTGCAAAGGAATTAATGGCAAAGTTTTGTAATTTACCTAAGAGTTTTAGGCGAAAAGTAAGCTCATTTTTGTCTTGACCAAACTTTGTTGAGAATGAAAGTTTAAAAAAGTAAATTTTAACTAAATATTATGCAAAATATTTAGCTTGATGAAATACATTTTTAGGGCCTTTGGGCCTTAGAGAAATAAATAATCATGTCTAGCTAATTTGAAAGTAAAATGGTTAAATTTATTTTTGGCTTAAGAAGTTAGCACCTTTAAAGCTAACATGCATACAACCATGATAAGAAAATAAATTTGGCCATATTGGGGTGAGAGTGAAAGCCAAAAGCTGGTGCATGAAATTTAAACTAAAGGGGTGTAATATTTTGAAGTCAAATTGTAAAATTTCTTGGCCACAATTTCAGTATTTTTGCTAGAAAACTTTGGCTATATGACTAGCTAAGTTAACATGGCTCTTAAAATATGAAAGTGCATAGTGATTGACTAAGAACAAATAAATTGCAAAAGATAAAGATGGCCAAAACATTTATAAATTTTTGGCTAAAGATGGAGTGCATTTGTGATTATTTTGGCATAGATTGCTAAAATATACTCAAAGATGATCGAATCTAAATAAAGGCTAATGGTGAACCAAGAATTTTAATTTTTGGTTTAAGCTAAAATTTGGCCAAATATTCAAGCTACTAAGGCATCACATTTTCATTAGCAAGTGACAAAGCCAATTAAAATTGAATTAATTTGGCTAAAGAGCTCAAAATTATTCCCTTATGCAAATCAAAGATTTAAAGATTATTTTGGCATAGAACTTGCTAAGATAAAGCTGAATAAAAAAAAAATGATGGGTGATAATTTTTCAGTTATAACAAATTTACACAAAAGTCCCATCATGTCACAAGATAATTGAAGTCTTGGAAATTAGTCAAATTCATCAAAATTAACAAACGTTTGGCTAAACAAACAATCAAGGTTTACTCTCAAAGCTCATCAAATGATTAAAGCTCATAAATAGCATTAAAAATAGCCGAATTACAATACATGATTTATTCAGTTAAAGCCAATTCAATCAATACTGAAATAATTTTCGATTAATTACTCACCTCACAAAGAAATTCAAAGGAAAGCCAAGACGTACATCAATTAATTTTGGCTAAAATCACAAAAATGCAATTTTTGGCTAAATATCCTGTAAGGAGCAAAATATATTATACAATCATTCCCAAGAACAAAACACATTCTAAGCATCAAATCACAATTGATTGTAGCAATTAATCTCAAAGCTTAACAAGAGGAAAATAAAATTACCTCTTTCGTGAAATACACTTTGAATAAGAATTTGCCTTGGGAATTTGGTTTCAATGTGTACAAATAATTACCAAAAATTGTAAAACCAAAGGAAGAGCAAATAAATTGGGACAGCAGCTCTCGTGATTTTTTGCTTTGATTGGAGAAGACAGCAGTTTCCGATCATGATTTGGCGACCTGTGCTTAGGCATACTGATGGGTGATGGTGGTGGCTTGTTCCTGAGGGGTTTCGACCACGTACGATGCTGCAAGATAAGCAGCAGCATCGTGTCATGTGCTATAAAGCAGAACAGTAGTATTCCGCTACTGTCATGTGTCGACTGGGGAAGGAGCAGCCCTGGGCTACTCATTGCCGGTGGTGGCTTATAAAGGTTATTCTGCCTTGGATGGCTGCTGTCTGATAGTAGTCAGTGGTTGTTCATCGATGGAGAGGTTACCAAAAGTAAAAAAAATCACGAGATACCTAAATAAGGGATAGAAACGAGAGAGCAGTTCATTACTAAAAACAAAAAAAAAAAAAAGGAAAATGTCATTGAAAATACTTTATAGCTTTTTAGCCCATTTTTAGCATTGAAGAGTGAAATAAATCCCACCAGAGGATTTATTAGCTTCGAAATTTTAATTAGCAAACTAATTTTTGGTCAGCTTTTAATTTGGTTTAGTTAACAGAAACTTTTGAACAGTGGGGGTGGGCCATTCCATGAGCTTAATTTTATATGTGGTAAATAGATTTACTTTTTAATAAAATTTTTGAATAGTGGGAAAAATAATAAAAAATAAAAATTTAGAGCAAATATATATTTATGACTTTTATTTTACATGTAAATTAGTTTTGGTTTACCCAAATCAATTACATATAGGGGGCATTGTTTGTGTCATACTTAAAATGTTTTGATTGAATTATTATGGCCATTAATTTAATGGCCCAATTTAATTTAATTACAATTTTGAAGCCCAAAAATAAATGAAAAGCCCAACCATACGGCTTAATGACTAATACATAAGAAGATTCTGGAAGATGAGACTAACTACAGTTTGGTGACAAAACAAGAAAATTCCAGAAACAGCAAGTGACTCGGGGAAAAATAGCATCACTGGTGTTATGAAGGTTGCATGAATTTATTTTTACAAGAAACAAAAGAAACTCTTAAGCTAGAGAATTAATTGAGAAAAGTAGTATGAAGGAAATATGTTTATAAAAGCAATGAGGAGTAGAGACACCAAAAAATCATCAACATCTACTACATCTACATTAATCTACAAATTTAGAATTATTAGTCAATTTTTTGTTTTAGTTTACAACAACACTGTTTACGTTAGTTTTATACTAAACTCTCAAATCAATATAATTTCTTTTTTAAATTGCTCAAATAGTTTCTTTATTTTCAAATTTTCATCTCTAAAATCCAAATAAATTATAGTAAAGATGTTAGAAAACTCATTTTCTATCTAAAAAAGTCAGGTTAAATTTTAAAAACTTACTCCTCTTATATGCTTGTAATCACACAAAAAACCAAAAAAGCCACCCCAAATCAATTGGTGCATCCGACAATTTCTTTATTTTAACTCTTTCCATTAAGCCTCCTGAACTTGTAATAGTGGTAGGCTCACTTGTTGGACTTTGGACTTGCGTAAATTTGGGCTTTACTAGTTTATTTTAATATTTAAATTATTGATTATTTAAATATAAATTTTTTAAGTATATAATATTTATTTAATACTATCAGCTGGGATGATTCCTTGTTCATGTTTTACTTTCTGTTATTAGCTAATGAAGTTCCATTTTTCCTTTTTTTTTTTTTTTTAAAAATACTAGAATACATCAATCTAATTGATAATTTATTTGAAAAATAAAAATATATTCACATAATTAAGAATTATATATATTATTAAAATTAAATATATGTCCAAAAATATATTAATATGTATATAAGAGGTTAAAAAGTATTCATTAAATTCATGTGTTTAGAATTTAATAAATAATAATACTAACAATTTTTGAATACGTATGGATACGTGTATTTAATTTCAATTTTGTCTTTTGTTATTAAATATATAATATTCAATAATTTATTATAATATCTAAATTATTTATTATTTTTTGAATAAAAATTATAATAATTTTTTTATTATTTTTATTATTTATAAAAATTTTAATTACATGATGTTCACTTGACACTGAAGTATATTAGTCTAACTAATAAATTATTTTAAAAACAAATAAATGGGCTAAAATGATAAATGCTAGTGGCGGTGGGCGGTTTTGTAAGAAGAAATGACGAACGGTGGCGATGTCATCGAAGAAATGGGACTGATAAATCTAAGTATAATGAAAAAAAAAAAAGGGAACAAAACAAAACAAAAGGCCAACAAATGATAACATTGGGTTTGTTTTAATTTTAATTTTATAGTATTAAAAAATAGGTTTGGATATTTACAATGAGAGTTTATATATTTGGACAAATAATTAAAAAATAGATTACCCATTCTTTTTTGAATTTTTCTAATGTTGATAATATTTTCTATTTTAAAAATAATTACATTATTTTTTATTTTAATTTATAATTAAAAAATAAAAATTTTAGTCAACTTAATTTTAAAATTTTTTTATTAGATTTTAACAAAAATATATAAAATATGCAATTACTTTAATAACTGATGTTTTAAATTTTCTATCACTAAAATTTAATTTAATAAAATTTTAAAAATAACAAAAGTGTTATTTTATCTATATAACATTCTAATTTCAAAGACTTAATAGATTTATAATATAATAATGTATTACAATTTCAACAAATTTTCTATTTAAACAACACTTTTACATAATATTTTTTAAAAAATAATTTTGCATAAGAATGTTTTTAAAAAATTATTTTCATAATTAATTATATACAATATTTTTTTATTATTAACTATTTTATAAAAGTTTAGTAACTTAATATTGATTATTTATTTTTTAAATAAGACTTTTAAAATTATATCATATAAGACTAAGCTTACCCAATTAGAATATGAAGAATATTTTGAACTAAATTATAGTTCAAATTTTAATTAATTTAATTTTAAATAGAGGAAAACCAGAAATTAACCTAATTAAAATATGAAATACATTTTCAATTATATTAAAATTGTATTTTTTAATTAATTTATTTTCTTAATATAGGTAAAATATAATAAATTTAATTAAAATAAAAAATATATTTTTGAGCCAAATCAAAATACATTTTTGAATAATTTAATTTTATTAGTAAATAATTAAATTATTTAAGTTTGATATAATAATAAGTCATTTTTTTTTAGTAAATTTACCCTTTCTCTTCTCATATATTTATATGGAAAATGAATTATGTCATTACTAGCTACTTGAAGAGTATTATCTATGGAGAGAGAAATTTATTTTATGCTTGTATATGAGGTCAGCATGTAATTTTAATTCAAAAAATTTTCTCTTTCCGTGTTATGGACAACACTTTTCATGTCACTACTAGTGACATATATCATTGTCCTGTGAGTGGAGCAACATGAACATATACAGTATAAAAAAAATGGGGACACAAATTTGTGAGGCAACACTGAGTGGTGATGCATGTGATAAACAATTCCTCTTATCGGATTTGGAACTATTGAATACCCTTTTGGTGCCTTATCTAATGATACCATCAAAGACTCTATTCTTCATGTAATAAACCTGGCTTATAGATGCTTTGATTCAGTTGCTCTTTACCAAACTGAGCAACCTGTAGGCCAGGCAATATCAGATGCCATATGACTTGGCTCGACGAGACGAGCTCTTTATCACTTCCAAGCTTTGGTATAGCGATGCTCATCATGATCATGTGCTTCCTGCCCTCTAAAAGACTCTAAAGTAATGTCTAATATACATATACCTTGCCAATGTTATATTGTAAATTCTTTAAGAGTATGTTTGGATGTAAGCATTTGATTTGAAATCTTACATTTTAAATAATGAATTTTAAATATAAGGATTTCAAATAACATGTAGTTGTATGTCATTTTAAATCCTTATTAAATGACCTATTAAATTCATTGTAAATTTGTTTCAAATCTTCATGGATATAAATCCATGTAGCTCCTAAACAAGAGATTTGATTGAAATCCAAATTCATACTCAAATCCTTGCATTAAAACATAGCATGAATGTCTTATTGTGTCACATGAAAATATATGAGCTGGAGAGCTTGTTGTCCTTTTTTTTTTTTATATAAGCAGATAATTTTATTAAATTATAAAATTAGGAAAAACTTAACATGAGGATGCCAGCTAAACCCAAACTAATAGGCCTCCCTAAAACAACCAACCCAGGCAAACTCATGCTAAGTAAAAAAAAACTTGGATAGAAATAATGATTGTAGAACAAAAAAATAAAAAACAAAACGATACAAAAACTGGATACAACAACACTAAAACTACCATGAGAACACAGAGGTTAGCAATAAAATCCTTTTGCTTGACAACACCTTACTTAACCAACTGATCTACAATAGAGTTACCTTCACAAGATGTGTAAAGAAAGCTGATGGGAGGAATGAAGTTAACGATAGTGCAGATTATGTTAACAAAGCCATTCAAAATTGGTATAGGTTGAGATAATCCTGATGCCCAAGAGATTGTTGATCTTGAGTTGAACTCTATAATGATTCTAAGAGTGGTGCATAAGAGAGAGGTTTGTTGAGAAGTGATTCGAATAGCTTGAAGAATTGCTCGAAGCTCAGCTTCATTTGAATTAGCCACACCAATAAGGCAAGAGAATAAACATATTAAATATCCCAACTGGTTTCGTAATATGCCTTCTATTCCGCTTTGACTCAGTTTATCAATGGATGATCCATTTGTGTTCCATTTGAGGAAGTTAAGGGGAAGGGGCTACCAAAGAACATTAGGACGAAGTCTAATTGGATTATGCCAAGATTTAACAATATTAACATTATAAACTAACTCCAGGCTTGAGCAAGTTAAGGAAGGATAAAAGCATTTGAACCATGATACTGATATGTGAAAATTAGTGGCACAAATATCAGTAAAGGTGAAGCTTTTATCATTGAAGATAATGTCATTTACAGAGAGCTATAGAGACCATGAGGTTGCAAAGAAAATAATTATCCAAATTTTGATTGAATTTTTCCATAAACTAGGCTTCTCCATTGATAAAAAAGAGAAATTAAATCCTTAGGACAATAAAAAGAAAGCCCCACCAATTCAGCAAGAAACTCCAAATCTTCCTAGCTATTTTGCAATGAAGTAATATGTTCCACAATTTCTCCAAATTTATTACAAAAAGGGCATAAGTTCTCAACTAGAGGAAGAAGATTAATTCTAAATAGCCAATTACGGATAAGAATTCTACTGATATAGGCCAAAAAGTAAAAGAGCTCAACCTTAAGAAGAGCCATGTTAAGCCAAACATGAGGAGCATTTAGAGTTTCAATAATTAGATCATGCCCCATCAGAGTTTTGTAAACAGAATTAACAAAGAAGATACCTTTGGAATGAGGTTTCCAAATTAGAGTATCCATTTTCATTAGACAAAGAGAAGCTGAATTGAGCAAATTCAAGAGATCTTGAAAGGAAGCATATCCACTTTCTGAAAGAGTTTGAGACCAATTTAAATTCCAGCACCAATTAAAATTGTCCTACCAACCAGTCCTAGCTATACAGGCATCTTTACAATCAAAGATGGCAAACAAATCAAGAAAAAGACTTTTTAGAAGTTGATATGAAATCTAACTATCCTGCTATAATTTTATAAGATTTTCATTCCCCACACAATAGCCAATATTAGCTTGAATTAAATTTGATGCAATATCATTAAAAAGAGCAGATGAATACATTCCTTTTCAAATTCCAAATGAGCCTCTAATTTGATTGGGATTAGTATTTGACAAAGACAAAGAACCATATCTTCTTGTTACAATGGTTTTCCACATTGCTAGATTACTATCTTGGAGATCCCACAACCATTTAAATAAGAGATTTCTATTGTGAATCATTATGTCCAAAATTCCCAAACCTCCAATGCATTTTGGTCTGGTGAGTAAATTCCACTCGACCATGGAGCTTGCGATCCTTCTATTAGGAAAATTAACAAAGTTGGTGCAGCAGAATAATGTTCACAGACAAAATAAAATTACTGCAAAAATAATCAAATAAATAAATAAATGGAGGCAGTTAAACCAGCCAATGGGTTAGAAAAATAAGCGGTAAAAACTGCCTATAAATAATAAAATAACACTAATATTTTAACATGGTTCACCCTTAATTCTTGAGCTATGTCTATAGGATAAAATTTAAGATTTTCTTCCACTATAAAAATAGTAGGTACAAAAGAGAGTTTTCTCTATATCAATACTAGAGGCATATAATAAAAGAGTTCTCATCAAAATAATGGCACTCAAAGTGTTTCCTAAACACCTCCAAAAATAATTACCTCACTATTTTATCACTCACTCTTTGAGAAAATTTCCTAAACCCTTAAAACTCTCTCACACTCATCAAGTAAAAATTGCTTTGGCTACCTTCACAAGCATACACCTCACACTTAGAGTTGTAATTGAGCCAAGTCGAGCTGAATAATTGAAAGATTAGGCTTGGCTCGACCTAATGGAAGCGAGCTCAAGTTGAGCACGAGTTTGGTTCCTTTGGAAATTTTATGTTTGAGCTCGAGCTTAACTCGGGATTGTTAAACTCGAGCTCGCTTGAATTTGGCTCGTTTAAGCTTATTTGTGTTAAGCTCAAACTCATTCATTTAAAAGCTTGTTCATTTAAAAGCTTGAGCTCATTTGTTTAAATCTCGTTTAAGGCTTGATTTAGAGCTCATTGACCTTATAATAAGCTCGAAAAT